>CAUYON010200447.1:0-65993 GCA_963573935.1 Arctocebus calabarensis | reverse complement strand
TTTTTTTTTTTTTTTTTGAGACAGAGCCTCAAGCTGTCACCCTGGATAGAGTGCTGTGGCATCACAGCTCACAGCAACCTCCAATTCCTGGGCTCAAGTGAGTCTCCTGCCTCTGCCTCCCAAATAGCTGGGACTACAGGCGCCCGCCATAACGCCTGGCCATTTTTTGGTTGCAGCCGTCATTGTCGTTTGGCGGGCCCAGGCTGGATTCGAACCCACCAGCTCAGGTGTACATGGCTGGCGCCTTAGCCTGTTGAGCCACAGGCGCCGAGCCACAAATTTATTCTTTTATAGCTCTGGAAGTCAGAAGCCTACGGTGGGGGTCACTGGGCTGAAACCAAGGTGTCCCAAGGCTGCATGGCCCCCAGAGGCCCTGAGGAGGGTCTGCTTCCATGCCTCCTCCACCTCTTAGAGATGGCTTCCCTGATCATGTTTCCATCGTCCATCTCCGAGACCAGCAGCGTCTTTAACTCACCCTCTCTTCCCCTCCCTCCTTATAAGGGCACTTGCACTGCGTTTAGGACCTACCCAGATAAGTTAGGATAATCTCCCCCATCTCGAGGTCCTTAACATCTGCAAAGTCTCTTCTGCCAGATAAGGTAACCTGTAAAGTGGCATTCATAGGGCGTCTCCAAGGCCATTATTCAGCCTACACAGGGTGGGCTCTTGATGTTCACCTTGCTGCCCACAGATCCTGCTGTGGTGAATCACGAGTCACCCAGGGGTTCTGCTTCTGTTTGTGATTCCTGTTGCGTCATGAGAGGTTGACAAGTGGGACTGGGGAAGTGTGCTTAGAGGACAGATGACTTAAGATTTGTTTCATCAACTATAATTTACTTTCAGCAGTAACTAGGTCTCTAAAATGGATAGAAAGAAAAACATCAAAATATAAGACACTGTGCCATGTGAGACTATGGATCGGATCCTGGAACAGTAAATGGACATTAGCAGAAAACTAGTAAAATCCAAACAGAAGCCTATAGTCTAGTTAAAAGCATAATGCTGGTTTTGTTTTAGTAATTGCAGCATGGTTATGTAAGGTATCAACAGAAGGGGAAGCTCGGTGCAGTTACATGGGAATTCTCTGTTTGTTTGCAAGTTTTTTATCAATCAGAAATTATTTTAAAATAGAAAATTGAAAAATACAAAGTATCTACTTAGGTATCAGGAGGAAAGCTCCAAATTCCATATGTTTATGTGACAAGGAGACAGGGTCTGGCATTGGCAGAATGGGTTTGGGAGATCTGAAGGGTCGTGATGAGGTTTAAAAATGACATAACTTATTAAGATGTAAGTAGAGACTAGAGTTGTGATACAGATACGATGGTGTTAGGCTGGGTATTGTGGTGGTACATCTAGTCCTGGCTACTTGGGAGGCTGAGGCACGAGGATTGCTTAAGCCAAGAGTTTGAGGTTCCTGTGAGTTATGACATTTCCACAGCACACTCTACCCAGGGCCACAGAGTGAGACTCTGTCTCAAAATAAATAAATAAATAAAATAAAATAAAAAGATGGTGTTTGTTATCTTGACAGGGATGTATGAGTCATCATGGTACTACCTCTCCGGGTGGTCCCTGGGCAGGCATGGGGCCTGCCTGATTTGTCAGTCCCCCTGCCCCCGCCCCCGCCCCCTGGCCTTCTCAGGCTCAGTGGGTTAAGGGCTCCCTGGCGGTCTGCCTGCTCACTGCTGAGCTGTTATCTTCTTTTCACACACTTATCAGGGCACGGTTAGAGCTCCATAATAAAATTTGTCACTGACTTTAATCCCATCACTGTCCAGGCCCAGTTGATTAGTCCCTCTGGTTGTTTTGACTTTGTTCTGCACCCCCAGCTTCTTCTGAGGAAATCGGTCAAGAGGGGTCTTCAGAACATGTTCTTGGCTTTATCAAGAGAGAACAGAGAAGATGTAATCCAGGCCCTCCGTACACTCCAGCATAAGTAAACCCCAATGGTGTCTCCTGTCATTCCTCCCGTCAGCCTGCGTCAGGCCCCTCAGGGTCAGAGGCGGGCGTGGGGCATCTTCTCTTTCCCCCCCACCCCCGGAGCTGCAGAAACTGGCCTTATGCCCATTCTCCCGGCCACTTCACAAGCTCCAGGTTTCTGGAGGTCTCCCAGGAGGGGCAGGGGGATGCTGAGCAGGGCAAGGCAGGGGCTCTGGCCATGCAGGCTGTGGATGCTCACTCTCTGCCAGGCCCCATGGGGCATTCTGGAAGGTTCTCTGCTTGTCTAACC
This sequence comes from Arctocebus calabarensis, assembly GCA_963573935.1. Lineage (NCBI taxonomy): Eukaryota > Metazoa > Chordata > Mammalia > Primates > Lorisidae > Arctocebus > Arctocebus calabarensis. The sequence goes on along the minus strand of CAUYON010200447.1, from coordinate 63,760 downwards.
CTTTGCACAGCTGCATGCTTGATGTGCACTTTTAAAGCCCAGGGAGAGTGTGTGGAGAGTGCAAAGGGTGGATTCTCCAAGGAGCATTTTCCCCCAGCAAACATAGTGTGTGGCCTCCCGATAGAAATAAAGACCGTGATTGTGTCACCCAGGGCGCGCATGCAGACGTGTGTGTGAGTGAGTGCATTGGGGTCTGGAGCATGTCCAACTGTAGGTGCGAGCAGCCCTTGGGGTGCGTGTGTGTGTGTGTGTGTGTGTGTGTGTGTGTGTGAGAGAGAGAGAGAGAGACATGCTTGGGTGCGCCTCCGTGTGGGCTGCCCTGCCGCTCCTCTCTTCCTGTTCTGCTCTGCTACACACCTGCTGCCTGTCCCCTCCTCCCTCTGCAGCGTCCTGCAGGCCAGACACCTCTCCCAGCCCAGAAGGGAAACCTATTCTCTGCAAAGCATTTTGTCTTACTCCGTGCTTCTCCTTCCTCCAGGCCATCAGGGAGGGCTTCACCTGCTTTCTCTTTTGGCACCTGCCAGGAGGAAGGCAAACACCGGGAACAGCCGGACCATTGGCTGTGTCTGCCTTGGGTTCCTGCCTGTGCAGGCAGAGCCCAGGTGAGGCTGGATGGGGCCAGGTGGCCTGAGGATAGACTGACTGGGCTACTTGTCTTGCCACCTCTGCGGGTGGGGCAGCACTGAGGGCAGGGGGGTACCCAGGGCTGGTCAGCAGTGGCCCCACTGAAGGCCCTGCAGGAGCCGTGAGAAGGTGGGCAGCCCGCAGTGGGACAGGGAGAGGTCAGTGCGTGTGCTAGCTTGTGAGGCTGCCAGGGCAAAACACTGCAGACTGGGAGGCTTAACCCACAGACATTTATTGCCTCACTCTTCTGGAGCTGGAAGTTCAAGATCAAGGGGTGGGTGGGGCTGGTTGCTCCTAAGGCCTGTCTCCTTGGCATGAGGAAGGCTGCCCTCCTCCCTGTGTCCTCACAGGGCCTTCTTTCTGTGTCTGTGTGTCCATGTGTCCTCTAATGAGGATACCAGTCATGTTGAGTGTGGGTCCACCCGAATGAGCTCAGATCTCATTTTAACCTAATTACTTCTTAGACACCCATCTCCAAATACAGTTGCATTCTGAGGAGTTGGTGGTTCAGACTTGAACGTGAGGATTTTTAGGGATGGGGCACAACTCAGTTCCTAGCAAAGCCCTTCTTCGTACACATCCACTCTGCCTCCTTTCCAGAGGGCTGGCTCCCAGCCTGGTCCCGACTGCAGCCAGGGAATGTCCTCACAGGACCCCAGCCCCCTCCTGCATGGGTGACGAGGCAGCTTTGGGTTTTGCAGCTTGCAAATTAACACAAAGACGACTGAGAGTTTTGTTTCTATTGTTATGCTTTTAATATTTATAGGATAAGGAGAGGGCAAGGTGACATAGCAGCAAGAACAAGAACTTTGGGGTGAGACTTCACAGTTGTTTGGCCTTGGTAAATGGCTTCACCTTTCTGATCATGCTTTCTGTCTATACAGCGTGGCTATGGTGAGGACAGAGTGAGTTAACGCGCTCATGTGCAATGCCTTGATGGTGCCCCACGCATAGTGGGTGCTCAAAACTGACTTGCTCCCTTTATTCCCAATCACGGTGTTGCTGCTGCTGCTGTTCCTACATAGGGATATGTGGTGACAGCAAGTGCATTAAACCGGAGGGCTCCCTGGCTGATATTGCTGTCCACACCTGGGTGCTAGGTCCAGGGTGTGCTTAGCACTTGGTACCAACCTAATTCTGCTGTTTCAGAAAAATCATGCTCAGATGTCACTTCTGCTGATGGTGGGTGAGAGACAACATCTCCGGATACAAACGCTTATTGGTCCGCTGAAAGTGGGCCAACTCTCAAAGGGGAGTTTTGACCCAGAGTTTGAAAACCTTCATTGTGGGGGAAAGATGACATGGAAAACTGGAGTCCCTTTTTCCTACAAGAGTTTTTCTCCAACTTGCATGTGAGTTGGGATCACCTGGGGGTCATATGAAAGCATAGCTTGTGAGGCCTTACCCCTGGAATTTCTGATTCAGTAGAACTAGGGCCAGACCAGAAAAGATGTGAGCAACCAGCAAGTTGAGTGATGCTGCCACAGTTGGTGCAGGGACCCCAGCTGGAGAGCCCCTGCCTCACCGTCTGAGCCCCTGGGTAGGACTCGTGTCACCTTTCTCTCCGGCCTGTCCCATCTTCGCTGGTATATCACTTGCGCGATCTGAGGTCTTGAGGGAACAGCAGGTTTGTCAACTGTCTCGTCTTCTGCCTGATTGATGTAGGATTTGCATCTGTTCCTGGACAACTGTTCCCTTGGCCCTTATCTTTTTCTCCTTTTCTCTTATTTTCCCTTGTCACCTTTGGGCCTCCGCATATTTCACCTTGACCAAAAAGTACAGCGTGGTGTACATCTCCCTGACTATTGCCTGTGGTGACCCCAATTAGGAGGTGGCAGGTGCAAAAGGAGCATCTCTCACATTGCCGTCTTCATCTTCTGAACCCCCACGTGCCTCTCCCCCAACACGTATCAATTCCCGGTCCCAATTCCCTAATCACTTTGACAGAGTAAATAATTGCTGGTGTGTGGCGACCCTAGGTCACAGCCAATGGAGAAATGTAATTAGGACCTTCATTTCCACCCATCTTAGGGGCTGTCTGGCAGCTGATACTTGCTCCTCTGGCCCCTTGTGCTGGTCCTCACATCCTCTCACCTGCCCCTTCTCAGAACAGGGGGCATGTGGTGGAGTAGAGGTGCCAATGCTCAGATGCCCAGGTCACCTTTCTTTGCATCTTCCCCATGGCAGCGAGGGGGCAGAGCACTTCCCTTCATGGAGTGGCAGCGTGTCTCACCTTTCCTGCCATGCCTTGTAATGACCCCATCAGGGAGCGATCTAAGACTAGGAACTCACCCTGTGCTATGTGTTGTCGACCCCTCTAAGCCCCCACTACTACCATTGCCTCTCCTGAGTTATAGGCCATTTAATGTCCCTTTTCCTGGCCTTTGGAGCCCTGCTAGTATGTACTTGGTAGGGATGGCCATACTACCAGTTCCCTGGGTTGAGATGGCCTGAAGGGACTTGGAATGTATCCTCGTAGGCGGGACACTAATGTGGGAGGCAGAAGCCTGGCCTTTTGTTCCTGCCTTTCCATCTCTCCATGCTGGACTGATTACTCTTTCTATTGAACGCCTGGTGCCAGAATGCCTTGCTGGGGGAGATGCACTTTGAGTTCTTTTGGAAACATCCCCCTATTCAAAGTAGGGGAGGAAAACATTTTACATTCACTTGGACTCCCATGGCTAAGCCAGACTCAAGACATAAATAAAACCAAGAGGAAAGGCCAAGAATCTCTTGTGTGTCCTTCCAGCATCCCTTTTGGAGTAGCGGGGGACTGTCGGGAAGGAAGAGGGCAGCAGGCATGTGTAATGTTTGGGTGTCTGATACCTTGAGCCTGCTTTGGGGAAGAATGTCTGGACTGAGACTGAAGAAGCAGAAGTTGTACTGATTAAGAAGGGGAGGAATCACTGGCTGTCATCTCTAGGTAGGTCCTTCCTACCTGCAGATTTGCCCAGCTCACAGCCCCAGGGCCTGTGTCAGTGGCCCCATCAGTTCTGGGCCACTGAGGCAGCTCAGGACTCTGAGTTTATTCCTTCAGAGGGCCTGCTATTCTTTCTTCTCTCAGAGTGCCCCAGGGTCCACAGATGAAGCCCTTGCTTCCTTTTCCTCCAAGACTTTCTAGGGCAGAAATGTTACCTGCACTGCTTAGCCCTTTGCCCTTTCCCCACTGGGCCCACCAAAATACGAGAGACTCTACAAAATACTAATCCTGGACATGAGTGCAAGAGACCCCTTTCTAAAATTTCAACTCAGAATCAGGCTTCTGCTTATTTCCACGTGTCAATATAATTGCCCCAAATTCCTGAGGCCCAGATCTGTCTGCCAATTCAGCCTCTCACCCCCCCAATACCTCCTAAGCTGCTCAGCACTGGGGATGGTGGTAGTGAAGGTGATGCTGATGTAGAGTCAGTGGCCAGGGCTTCTGACTCTTCCTGTGGTGAACTTGAGAGGGCCCAGGACAGGGATGCAGTGAGAAGGATACCATAAGGCCTGGGAGAAAGAATCCAGCTGCCCCTGGCATGCTGCCCAGAGGGCCTCTGGGCTGGTGGGGATGAGGCCCTGGCTGAGGAGGGTGGCCCTGAGGCCCTTGTGGTCTGAGCTTAGTGCACCTGGTCTCACTTTCCCTCTGTAGACGTGAGGTGTAAGAGTCAATCATCATTTTTTAAAAGGTGGGTGGCGATTGGTGAGTAGCTGAGACCCTTAGGTCTGTCTAATCTGTATCTTGAGGGTGTGGCTACAGAAGTGAGTGTAACCAGGGATTTTCGCCCAGCTCAAATCATCTTCTTTCTTGGCTACTAAGCCTTAGGTGGTTGAGTATGCTATGATCCAGCCCCTGCCTGGGACCCGGAGCCGTGAAGCAAAAGGCCTAGGAACTGACATTGCCCTTCTTGAGCCTCTCTGGGCCTCTGACTTGTCCTGAGAGTTCTAGGTAATGATGGAATGAGTCCTTACTCATGGACATGTAGAAATCATTCTGGATTCCCAGGGAGAGGGTGGAAGACCCCACTGAGGGGCCAAGAACCTCTGGAGATGCTCTGTCACTTCCTTGGCCACCAGTTCTATGGCAGCCTGAGCAGGTGTCTCTGCTCCAAGGATGCTGGAGTAAGGCTACTGCTGACTGCAGTGGAGGGTGGGGTCTGGTGTCTCTGGCCTCCCCACCTTATTCTCCTTAGCGGTCGAGTGACCCATCAGTTGGGGGAGGAGGGCTGATGTGAACATGATCACTTGCAGCTGATAGAGCAGCAATGGAATGAAACAGGCACTTAACGACCCTCCATTAACAGTGGCTTTGGGTGTGAGAGATGTCACGATGTTTGTCCTCCACACATCAGCCCAGACAGACATAGAGCTGCTGGCTTGTCCTGCTGCCTCTGTGGGAGACCTGCCTGCCTCCAGGAGGAGCACCCCCTTCCTTTCTGAGAATTTTGGGTGTGAACCCTTTGCTGAGGAGGAGTAGAGGGTAGGGCTGTGATGTGGTTCTTTCTGAGATCTATGAAAATAGCATTACGTGGCCCCAGTAAGTCCACAGGAAGCCTCCTGGACCATAAGTGAGTGTGTGAGCAATGTACCCAGACTCTGGAGGGTCCCGGAGAGCAGTCCCCTTCCTTCCTGGAGGAGAGAGGGGACATGAGAGATGAAAAACAGGAGCTAGAGTCAGGAAGAAAATGGACAACGTGACCGAGAGAGGTGTTTCATCACATGTGCTTGATCCGCTGGCCTAAAGCCCCCAGCTGGGCTTCTGGAGTCTCTGAACTGTGCAAAGTTATCTGTTAAACATGGGGGGAGTGAGCATTCTCCTAAATTTTTGAAAGATTCTCAGAGAGTTTTTAGTCCCCACCATGATGGACATCTACTGGCAACTTTGGATGGAAGGGAGGTGGATTCAGCCACTAGGTTGGGGAGGATGGGCCTCTCCTCAGAGGCAGCACCTCTGTCAGCAAACAAGGCCTCTTGTCAGGGCACCAGAAGAGCCTCGCTTCCTATTCTGAGTGAAACCGTTAGGCCAGAGAGAGGCATGACTAATGCAGGCACCACGTGTGACAGAGCATCCCAGAGGCCAGGTTTCCAGGTGAGGTGTATCTGGTTCCACACCCCTGTGTGGGAGCAGAGAGGGCGCTGCAAGCCCAGGCTGCCATCTTCCCCTCCTGGGGCAGCGTTTCTCCTCAGTGGACCATCTGCATGGGAATCACTGGTCAAGGCAAAGGTTTTGAGGGCATGGCTCTTCCTGGCTTCTCAGGTTTCTGAGTGTGGACACAGTGGCACCTGCTTTGTTGTCTTGACCCAACTGGACTTAGGGTTGTCCTTATTCAAGGGTGCTGAAGGTGAAAACCAGCACCATTGGGTCTATTCAAGGGCATCTCCTGAAGCTTGGTTCTCATTAACTTCCTGATCTTGCCGAGCAAACCACTTCATCACAGCCATCCTTCCATGGGGGGTTTAATGTTTCTAACTGCCACCGGATCCTCCCACTTTGTGATTTCGGAAGTGAATGAGATGTATCTGGAGTAATCACACCCCATACCATTGTGATTGCTCCTCTCAGGTCTTCAGAGCCCTCTCCTCAGCAGCTGAGCGAGCGTCTCTGTGCTGGTGTCCTCAAATACAGCCCTCAGCGGTGCCCCGGGATCCTGCCACTGAATGCATATAGCAGAACACATCAGTTGCCTACAGCCATGGGGACAGTAGATAAGAGACTGGTCTCCCTGGTGTAAACTGTAGGTGACTGCATTTGAGCAAATCATGGTCACCCCTATGTAACTGTGAGACTCCTGGATACATAATGGCACTTTTCACATCCAAAGTGCTTGGAAATTTTCCCAAGTTATAAAAGATAAATAAGTAAATAGAAAAGAGATACGGTTTGGCAAATCTTGTCTTAACATTGTCAGGGCCCAAGTTGCCAACTTACTAAGAACAAAGATCCCAAATCATATGGATCTGAATAAGAGTTCAGGAGCCTGAGAAGCAATGAAGAAGGAAGCCAGTCAACCGGGCAAAATGGGAATGAGCTACAGCCATGGATACGAGCTCCAGATGGGTTATAAGGTCAAAGTCATGCCTCGCCCAATGTCTGTTAGCTAGCTAGTTTTAACCGCTTAGAAAAAGGCTGGATCTCTAATAGTAAGCCCTTATTTTGCTACTAATTCAGATAAATTCAAAGCAATTCAGGTAACAAACCAAACTATTGTGACTTTAGTACCTTACCAGTTATTACCAGGAATATATAAGAAGTAGAAGGTATAGTTTCTGCTTTTGATGAGCTTATCAGTTAGAGGGAAAGAATAAATATCCATATGTGGAATGAGGGCTGGGCTAGGTATAAATGTGAGTTTATGTCTATGGTCAAGTGCTCTTTGTGCACGGCTTCTGAGAAATGGTAGGATCCAAAGTTCTGTCTCTTTAGTTTCCTCTGTTTTAGGTCTGAGAATGTGAACTAATAATTGTTTTCCTCAGGAAGAAACAACATATAGGTGCAGAAGGAGTAAGGTGATACTTGGCTGGGAGAAAAGGAGTGGTGATTATTAGATTAGAGTTTGCTCTTTCTAAGGTACTGAAGAATGTGAATTCCTGTACTTGATTCCATCTCTTCCACCTTCCCCCACCCTTTCTTTGCCTTCCACTTATATATATGCCTGGGTACCATTTTTACTACATCTTTGGCTCTCTAAAATAATAATAATAATAATAAATAGTCAGTTTGGTGCCCATAGCTCAGTGGGTAGGGCACCAGCCACATGCACCAGGGCTGGTAGGTTTGAACCCAGTCTGGGCCTGCTAAATAACAATGACAATAACACAAAAATAGCCAGGCATTGTGGTGGGTGCCTGTAGTCCCAGCTACTTGGGAGGCTGAGGCAAGAGAATCGCATAAGCCCAAGAGTTTGAGGTTGCTGTGAGCTATGACGCCATGGCACTCTACTGAGGGCGATATAATGAGACTCTGTCTCAAAAAAAAAAAAAAGTCCTAATTTATAGCATATGCCAATTTCTGTGTTGTAAACACTCCCACCATGGTGAGCTCAAGCTACCAATGATTTAACAACCAAATCACAAAATTCGTAAACATTTAACAATGGGCTGCTCTGAGCTGGCAAGAAGGTGCTGTAGCATGCCAATTGTGAGTTCGCCCCTTGTTGGGCTGGTCATCATAGCACATTCCACGGGGCACTGGTCCTAGTCCTCATTGACAAAGTAGTAGCTTCCACTGGTTAGCATCTCCTGGGAAAAGGAGGTTCAGAAAAGAACAAAATATGGCTTGTTTTGGTACCCAGTACTCCAACATACTGATCAAAGGCAAAAGGTAAAATGCAGAGGGAATGAGGTTATATGTGGTTAGGAGAGAAAGGGTGTATGTGTTTATTTAAGTTCTTAAACTCAAGAGAGAAGCTCATCTCCCTGAGATGTGCTGTATGGCAGGGACAGAAGACAGATATCAGTGATGTCTAATGATCATTAAGACCCCTTTTAGAAAATGCATTGTCTGTGACTCCTTCTGATGAGTTAAGAGATACAGGTCTTCTAAAGAGAGGTACTCTTCCTCTCCTACAAGGAGGTGTCCTGGTCTCCTTTCTTCCCTTACCACTGAACCCATTTCATCTTCCTCATACCTTCAAAACCATTTTGCTCCAGGATAATGCTCTTCCTCATTCTCAAGAATGCAAATTACCCTAAGTGTGGTCAAAAATATCATCAATTAAAGGGTCAAAACTCACCTGGGTGAGTGCTCATTTTCTACAGTCTCCCCTCCCTTGGAGAGCCTGTAAGGACTGAGGAGGGTGTGTCCATCCACTGGACAATGGGGACAGAGTCTAGGGGGTGCTGAGTCTTGATACCTGAGAACAGGGAAGGAGGGACGAGGTCCAGTTCACCGAGTCCAGGTGAGGTGCTATTCCTTCTTGGGCTCTAGCAGGAGGCTCTAACGCCAGTAGAGACTTCCTTGAGGGGAAATCAACCAGAAATGTCAACCAGGCAGTAGAGCGGGACCAGAAAAATCAATGCTGAATTCAGGATGCCAGGAGGGCAGAGGAGGATGAGATGAGAGCAGTTGTTTGCAATTCTAATTGAACAAATCAACAGATGACTAGGCAAAGCCTCCTAATGAAAATGAGCATTCTGGATGTAGATGGGTGGGGAGGAAGTCCAGGTAGGGCTTGCTGAGGAACTCAGAGGTTTATATGTCTGAGGAGGCCCTCTGCAGAGGCCATGGGGCTGAGGCCAGCCAGCCTTGGGTTGGAATCCCAAATCTGCCCCTTACTAGTCTGGTGGACTTGGACAAGTCGCTTCACCTCATTGATCCTTCATTTCTCCTCTGTAAAATGGAATGATTAGGAACACAGGGTAGAGTATACCTGAGGATGTAGTAGAGGATGGTAGAGGCTCAATATTACTAATATTTTATTTTCTTATTCAAACACATGTTATGATGTCTGGTGCATAATGTTCATTTCCTCTCCCTTCCCTCCAAGAGGGAAGTTCAAAGGCTGAGAGATAGAGGATTAGAACTCAGATTTGATGCTCTGTCTGGGCAGCTCGGCCGTTTTAAGACCTTTGCCATGTTTCCTCACTGGGCTCCTCAGGTGGAATGTACAAGTTCCACTCTTTTCTAATTCTCCTTTCAGCTCTTCTTCCAGCAGTGAGGCTTGGGGCGGATGTCTATGGGCACAGGGGCTGTGTGCTGGGTGGGAACAGGGCCTGGATTATTGGTGAGATTGCAGTGGGAGGTGTAAGAGGAACGTTACTCTTAATATGTCATTACCCCACCTTTACAGATGTGTGTGACATGCAGTCTCTGGTCTGAGCCTGCTTCATGCAGAACCTCATTCCACAATGAACAACTGTAAGGAGTTAGCGCTGTTATTCGTTTACGGCTCAGGAGGTTGGGAGTCAGTTCGACCCCACATGCCCAAGACCACACCTGACTATCTTGACTTTGGATGGTGGGTGGCCCGGCATGGGCCTTCTCTTCCTCCATCTTAGGCGCTGTGCTCTTGTAATATGGTGCAGAGCTGAGTGGGACCTCCCTGGAGCTATGAGCTCGGCTTTCAGAGCAGAGTGACCCATCCCCTCTATCAAGAAGGCCTTGTAAGTGTTTGCTCTTCAGCTGTGGCTTTGATCTGACCATCTTATCCCATGAGCCTGACAAGGGTTGTCAGTCTTGCCAGGAGCTGAATCTCTGAGGGAGGCCACAGGGAGGGATGAGCAGAGCTCCAGGGGAGCAGAGAGCTTCCTGGAGTCCTTTGGATCCCTCCCAGGACAACCCACCCCATGGGAGGGGGTCAGCAGCCTCTCTGGGGAAATCTCTGGCACTTCTTGTCATGTTTCTCCCTTCCTGTTTCTCAGTGAAGCCAGGTGTCCGAACTGGTCTGGCCATGACATCAGGCAAGATTTGCCAAATCATATCTCTGTCCTATTCACTTATTTTTTTACAACTTGGGAAATTTTTCAAGCACTTTGCATGTGAAAAGTGCCATCATCTATCCAAAAGTAAGAGTCACAGTTATACAGTGGTGACCAAGATTTGCCGAAATGCAGTCGCTTGCAGGTCACACCAGGGAGACCAGTCTCTTATCTACTGTCCCCATGGCGGTAGGCAACTAGATGTGTCCTGCTATATGCTTTTGGGGGCAGGATCCAGGGGCACTGCTGAGACTATATGAGTGGACACCAGGGCAGGGAGACCCACATGATCACTGTGAGGATAGAGCTTTGAAGACCTGAGAGGAACAATCACAATGGTGTGGGATGTGAATACTTCAGATATATCTCAATCAGTTCAGAGATCACAGAGGAGGAGAATCCGGTGGCGGTTGGGAACATTAAACCACCTGTAGAAGGGTGGATCTGGTGAAATGGTTTGGTCAGTGAGACCAGGAAGTTAATGAGAACCAAGCTTCAGGAGACACCTTTTAATTGAGCTCATGGTGGGGGAGTGGGAATAGCTACCATCAAGTTCTTTTGCACTTGCAGAAAAGTGATTTATTGTCCAAGGTCTACTGCTGGTGGGCAGCAGAGGTGGGGACAGTGGAGAATGTGCATGGTTGCTACCCACAGATAGGCACAGCGTCACACAGATGTCACAGACCCTCCCATGCCAGGCCAGCACAAACCTTAGCACGGGTGCACACAGGCTGCACAGGAATATGGGTCCCTTTATCTGGGTGACACCTGTTGTTCAGGAAGCTCAGAGGGCAGAACTGAATCCTGTTTGTGAAGGAGGGAGTTAATTTCTGATGACAACACATGAGCAAAAGGGCCTTGCCAACAGGGTGAAAGTTTGAAGAAGAAAAGTGTGGGTTAGAGTTTCAAAACAAAGGACTTTCAGATTTGAGTAAAGAATATTAATGAAGGCTGACATTTAGTGAGATATTGCCCTGCAGTTCATCTAGATGGATGTACTCCAGCTCAATCTGTGAGCAGGGCGTTTGGGGAGAAAGAACAAAGTAAGGGTGCATCCCAGCGGGTGCCTGTTTTAGTACTTCGAATGACATCTGAGGAGCAGAGCAAGTCCGTGGCCCTCCTCTTCTCATTGATGGGATGGGTCTATTATGATGTTTCTTGGAATGGAAGCACATATCTTTGAAAAGAAGCTAGGCCAGAAATGTTTTAATTTGAGAGAAGTGCCAATTTAGAAAAATGAAAGGGAACCCTGGAGATGCCACATGTTGGTCTTTGGAAATTTTCTCTGTGAATCCTCCAATGACAGTATTTTCCCTTCTATGTGATAAGGAATGGAGGCAGACATGAGGTTAATTAAGAGGGATGTATCTAAAGGAAGGCTGAGTCTACAGCCACCCAGGGAGAGCATGGTCATGACCACCATCCTCCTTTCCTGTCGACTGAGCACACACAGGGAGACAGAAAACAGACCCCCCGGCACCTGGAAATTGACTCCAGAAACATCCAGAAGGAGGGGGCACGGAGATCACAGTTTTGAAACCAGTTTCTTATATGTGTTGAGGGAAGAAAGGATATATAGAGTGTCGACAGAATTGGATTTAAACTTCAGGCGGCACAACTGGTCTTTTAAAGACTTAGGACTTTAGAACCTGATCAAGAGTGGCCCAGAAGACATTAGGGCTCCCCAAAAGAAAATGGGGTGTCACAAAGATGATACTACTCATTGGATTAGCCACAAAGGAAGAAAAGGCTCCTATGAGCATTAGCAAAGGAGCATCTTTCAGCTAGGTGAAACTTGTTCCTCTTAGCTGAGGAGCTAGGTTCCAGAAGACACCAGAAACGTGAAAGGCAGTGGATAGGAATGGCCTTGTGAATGGTTCTCCTGTGACCTTGTTTGGTTGGTCACCTTTGTGATAAAGCCATTCAGATGGAAGCTAGGACAGCACAGGCAAGGCAAGCAGATCCCATGTTCTTGTCAACAACTGCCATGGCCCTATTGGTGCCTCCCCAGCAAATATCTGCCAGCCCTGGGCACTGTGCAGGGGTTTGAACGCCCAGGCCCTGCCATTCTCAACAACCTAGCACTTTAAGTCTGTCAGATGAAGGCAAAATAAATCATAGGTTCTCCAAGGAGAAGACACATGGAAAATCATGGGCTGAGGTGCTGCCGATGGGCTGGCGTGCCTTCCTGTTTAATGTACTCTTTCATCCTAGGTTGAGAGCCCAGGGAGGCCTGGGACTGTTTTTGTCTTGGTGACTGTTCCACATCTGGCACTTATCCCGGGGCCTGGGGCACAGAGCACTTAATAAGTACTTGCTAAATGCCAGAGCAGAGGGGGACTTCTCTGAGTGACAACATTTGGGAGGACAGAGGTCAGTCTCTAAAAGAAAATGAAAAAGAACAGGAAGAATCCCATGGAGAAGCAGCAGATTGGGATCCAGAAAGCAAACGTAGGTGGCAGGGAAAGTTGCCCATGCTGGGAAAGTACGACTCTTGAGGCATTCCCAAGAAGTAAGGGGGTGGAGAGGACATCTGTTCAAACTTCTGAAGGGGCTGGGGCTGCCTCGTGGCCATCTTCCCAGGCTTCCCCCTCTTTCCTCCTGTTTCTTTCTTGCTGACACTGAAGCTTCTGCACAGCCTGCAGGCTCGCCCAGCCGCTGTTACCTGGGACCTCCAGGACCTGACACTAAGCATCTCCTATAATCTCCCATTCTTTGCTCCTTTCATGTTATCTTTTTCTATGCCCCTTCTGGCCCAGATATGTTCTCACATTTTTGTCTCTGGATCTCTAGGGATCATTAAGAGATTGGGGTATCCCTCAGGACAGGATCAGGATGAGCAGGTGATTTCCCAACCTCAGAAGAGCTGGGCCCTCATCTCATGTCTGACTGTGATTGGCTTGAGGTTGGGAGGGTCACTCTTGTGTGCAGAGTCCACCAGACTATAGGTGACATGGCATTTCATGAAGCCCTGGCATTCCTTACCCTGAAGGGCCTCTCTAAAGCGCAGCCCAGACAGACCTCTGGCCTTGTGCTTTTAGGAACATCCTTCTCTGATTTTCAGCCTTTGCTGAACTTGGACAAGTCATTCTTTGAGAGACCTTCGTTTCTGACTGGCCGCCAAGCAGTAGGATTATAATTTGACTGAATATATTTTTAAAACGTAGTAGAGTCAGGATTTTTTTGTAATATGTGAATATAATATGAAATGTAAAAAGGCATGAAATAAACTCCAAAAGCAGAGCTCAGAAAAGAATTCTATTCATTACAACCTAAAAAGGCTGAGCTTAGTGGAATGAGCACGTGGAAATGCTATGTTCCCTGGCCTTGGGATCTTGGGCCATGCCCTAGTTTCTGAGCTAGGGGTTGTCAATGGGACTTAAGAAAATTTTGTTGTTATTTTCAATTTGATGAGGATTTATAGAAGACATGTGAGCACTGCCAGCCCAGAAATAATTTACTATGATCTTAGGAGCTCCCAGACCTTCTTACAGAACAGTTTTCCAAAATACTAAAAGGTGAAGCATATTGTCTAAGATCTTATAGCAAGTTTTGTGACAAAGTTTAGAAATTGCCTATCAAGTTTGCCTTTTATTACCATGCAGGTGAGATGTGGTCACCTAGAGTGGGAAGTAACTGGCGGGGGTTAAGAGTTAGGAGACCCATTTTCCACCTGTATCCCTGCTGGGAACTCACCATGAAGTTGGGGATTGCCACTGGAAGGAACCCAGGGGCCACCATTCCCATGTTGTGGGTGAGGAAGCAGAGTCTTCAATATGCCACACCCTGGCTTTTTTGGTATACAAAATAGAAATAATAATGAAATATTTACCTTAATTCTCTTACATGCATTTAGCAAATCAAGTGTGTGAGTAGCTGTCAGGATGTTTTGGGAAAGTAAGTGCACAGTGATCTGGACTCTGCTTCTAGAAGCATGTGTCCTGTCCATCATCCTTCTTTGGTTGGTTCACATCTCTACCAGATGTCTAAGCAAAAACCGGTAGGTCCCAGAAGGGCCACTGCAAAGTGAGTCAGGTACGGTTTTTAAAAACCTTCCACTTATGAGCATAAGTCCCATGGCAGCAGCTGGGCCCTGATTCCCGTGTGATTGGCTCTTTCCACAAGTAAGTGCTTGATAACCACCCTTCATGGGGAAATATTTTATTTATTCTAGGATGGTTCTTTGTAAAAACATTTGCTAGCAGCTTTGGGGAAAGGGAGAAACGAGTGGAAAGAATTATGACCATAGGCCCTCAGAATTGTTGTCACATGAACTTGAAACCTATGTTCCTTGAGAGTGCGGATCTTCTCATGCGGGTGGGGCACTTGCCTGTGGACAATGAAATCGCTATCCTTTGCTGCAGAATAAATTACCTGTCAGGCTCTTTTAAGCAGTTTCAGGATGGTTAGCTGGAAGACAGCAGCCCACGCTGGAGACCCAAGGCTGGGTTTCGGGTGGGGAGAGTGTACTTTTGAAAATTGCTGAGTGTGTGTCATAGAGTTATTTGCTGTGTCCTGTTGATCTGGTGTGGCCTGACAGCTGCACGTGAGAGGCCGAGACCTCAAAGGATGGAGAGCCAGCTTCCAGGTGTTTGTCTGTGCAAGGCAGTGGGGAAGGCAAACTAAGACTCTGCTTTTAAATACAAAGATCCTGGCATTTTCCTGCAGGTTGAAACTCAACTTTTTTTTTTTTTTCTGCTGCCTCACTTGTGGGGAAATGGGAGGATATAATTGACCCCTTTATGAAGATAAATTGGTGTTCAATGGCAGCATGGCACAAGACCTCCCCACCCCTTCCACAACCAGAGCAAGTATTTCCAGGTAGTTAGCCAGAAGCATTTATCCTAATCCCATAAAGCTTTGGGAAGTGCTATGCTGCTCATTTGCCTCTAGGACATTTCTGGCGTCAGGAACCAGGTGCTTGTCACCCTGGTATGCCCTAGTCCAGTCGGCAGGGTATAGAGGATACATGGATCAAAAAGAAATAGTGTGAAAATATGTGCTTGCAGATTTAGGGCAAGGGAGGAAAGAAGAGAAAGAATTAGGACCACAGACTTTAGTCGCCTAATGGATGAACCTCTGAGTTCAGGGCTTACCTGCTTAACCAGCAGTTTGCAAATGTTTTGGCTATAGCAGCTGTTTGAGGTAGAAAATGCCCCCCTTTCCCCCACAAGAAGCTCTAGCAAATGTGTCACCTAAGGTGAAAGGAAGGGAGCTATGCATTCACTGACATGCACGTGTAGGTGTGTGTACATATATGTGTGTGTGCATTGTGTGCATACGTACATGCATGTATGGCTCTGTGCCTGTGTTTTTATGTGTATGTGTCGTATGTTAACCAAGGAAACTGCTGGTTCATACATCCTGAGGTGTGAATGGTCACACATTCGCAGAGACCCGTTTTCAGATAGCTCAGTGGTTCTCAACCTGTCGGTCGAGACGCACAGGAACTGTATTAAAGGGCCACGGTATTAGGAAGGTTGAGAATGACTGAGATAGCTGGAGGATCTTCAGAGGCCCCTGGACTGGCTTCTTTGGTCGGGGTGACCTCTGTGATTGCCGAGCCCCATCGAGGTGGGCTGCTGCATCTGAGGACCACGTGTCATGTCTGAAGCTCCAGCACTTGCCAGCTGAGTTGCAAGTGTCAGGGCAGCTGGATCCGCCTGAGACTATTTTTGCTTCTCAAATCCCTCTAGGCTGGAGGTAAATGGGAACTGTAGTTCATGAATGATCCCAGGGCTAGTGAATGAATCAGGGACAGCTCACATTCTTGCTGATAGTAAAGTGCATTATATGCAGTAATAATTGCAACTTCATACTTGCTGCCTGGGATAAAGAGTTTGAAAGGGACATGACAGTTCATCTTAATGCTCAATGAAGAATTTCTATGTCTGTGGGTTTCATGTAAACCTAACGTCCATTGGTGGCTTACTCTCCAGTTGTGCCAAGTTGATCTGTGACACATCTTTTTGTTTTGATATGCTGACAATCAGTTATAAGGAGTATTGAAAAAGCCCAGTAGACCAAGAACAGAATTATCAATATTAAGCACATCTAAAACTCTCTAGAACTGTCATTTTTGAGAATATATATTGAGGTGTTAGTATACACTGGACATTGGACTAAGCCAGCCTAACTGCTAGCAAGTGGCAAAAATAGGATAATACTTATCTAATACTAGAGTCCTTGTTTTAGCATCTTACTGTGTGATTTTTAAATATATGTTAGACTAATATTGAGATTATCTAAGTAGAACATTCAGTATGTGGCTGAGAAGTTAGCAGTTCCGTGGTTAGCTGGGTAACGTGAGCAAGAGCCATGTAGATAATGCTGTGTGTCTACCCCCACCCCACTTCTGCTATGTCTATTTAGATGTCACAAAAGGGGCGCTGGAAAATAATAATAAAACAAATGACTGTTGAGCATTTTCTCCATGCCAGGCACTGTGCCCAGTGCTTTCTCGTGGACCACGTTGTCAAAGCAGCGCTGTGACAGTCACTTACTATCATCTGTATCTCGTAGGTGAGGAAATTGAAGCTACAAGTGGTCACATAGTCTAAAGTGGGTATTGGTCCTAATGATCCTTTAACCCCAATTCACAAACATACACTTTTGGCATGTTGTCTGTAAAACCCACACACACTTGCACACCTGTAAGTTGTGCTGAGACTTTCCGGCGTAGTATATGGCAAAGACATGGCTTCATTGGGGCCAGCTTCCCTCACGGGCCCCCCAGGTCGGCACCTCTCAAGGAAGCGAGCACCAGCATCTCACCACCACAACCCCATACTGGACGCAGCTCCCGCCCTCTCCTTGTGGCTTTCCTCCCAGCCTTGCTGCCAGAAGCCCTGGGGGTAACCTTGGCTTTGCCAATTCCACTTTTCACCCCTTGTCTCTTCGCCTCCTTTTCTCAGTGGAGACAGTAGTTTCCACTTACCGTGGTGTGTGCGACCCACCTGAGCGTGTCAAGCTGCCCATCCGATGACACAGCCTTCTTGCCACTGAGAGTCTGCATGGAGCAGCTGGGTCAGTTTGTATACCTGTGTCGCTGTGGTCACCACCTCTGGGCCTTTCTGTGGAGGGAGAAACAAGAAGAGAGCTCCACTGAAACTGGGAGGAGTGGAGGAGGCCAGGCAGGGCATGACGGGCGCGATTCCCTTGGTGTGGAGGTGCAGATGGGTGGCTTTGTTGTTTGTTCTGCCTCAGATGCAGCCCTCCTTCCATTTGTGATCCTCAGTGTCATATTGTCATGTGCGCACCCCCTATTCTCACATGTACACCCACGCTTCACCAATTACTGCAGTTTCATCTGTGAGAACATGTGTGACAATGCACGTGCGTGTTCTTGTGAGTGCGCACACGTGGTGTAGTCACATCCCCACCCCTGCTCGGTCTATGCCCCTCAGGAGTTATGATTTTTTCAGGGCCTCTGCGGGGTTGAGCTCAGGACCCTGAGGAGGAGAGGCAGCTGGCACAGGTCTGGACTGGGCAGGACCTAACTTCCAGTGTTCCCTGTCCTGGAGAGTCTCCCTAAAGAGCAGGATAGAGGTCTCATGTTACCTGGTGGGTCACCTGGATTAGATTCACTCCTGGGTTCGTAGCCATTTTTGTCTGATGACTTTGGGGCAAGGAAGGGCGAACCTGGAAGGATACTCACTGGGCATGGCCTCCCTCTACCGGTTGTTGGGTTCAAGGTCAAGGTGGGATTATTCCTGAGCAAGTTGTGCTCATGTGGAGACAGCACCTGTGGGACGTTGCAGCCAGGGAGGCCAGTGCCATCCAAGACAGAGGGTTGCATACAGCTCCACGTGTCCTCAGCCCTGAAGTGGCCCACATCGGGTGGGGCATCCCAGCTTGAGGGAGGGGCTGGAACTTCAATAGGTCACTCCTGGCTCGAGGCAGGCGTCTTCTAGCCCCTCCCTTCCCCTCTGCTGTTCACTGACCTTTTCACTGTTTCTGTCCTCCACTGATTCTGGGTCTTCCTGTCTCTTGGCCCATCAGACATCAACAGAAATTGTCCTCTGCGTAGCAACTTGGAGGAGGGGGTTGTATGGAGACTTTTCTGAGGGTTTCTCTGAGAATTGAGCATTGAGGGAAGAGTCATCTCATTTTGATTGGGATCTTCTACCCCTTCAGCTCCTTGTGCTATGTCTCTGGCAGGAGCAATGACACTTTCAGCTAAGGTGCAGGTGGAAGGGGAGGATTCCTCCCACTGGCTCTATCCCATTGCTTCCCAGTACTGTGCCGCCGGCTCCAGGATGGCTGGGCAAGGCAATTACCCCGGACAGCTGCATGGTGTTCATTGCTGTGGCCTTACCTCATCCCCCCCCTTTTTTCTCTCTAGCTGCTTAAAATATAAACCAGACCCCTCGTCTCCACAGACAGACTCCCTCTGGAGTGGGACATAGTGCAACGAGTCATATGTCATCTGATTTGTAGCATGTCTGGGTGATTGCCAGATGAGCACAGGAGGAAGGAGAGGGTGCCCTGAGCACCCAGGGAGAAGGGGGTTTGCTTTTCTAGGGACCGAGGCTCCAGGCTGACACCCGAGCCAGGGGGTGACTTTGACAAGTTGCTTGCCTCTGAGGCCCCATCTGTGGATTGGGGAAAAACCTTTAAGTCACCCATCATTTCCTGGGAACTTGAGAAGTTTGCAGGAGGAGTTCCTAAGCCACACACACTCAACTCAGTGGCAAGTCTGAGAATATCAGGGCAATTGTTCTCTTTGTCCCTGAGATTAGCTGAAAAATGGCACCTATTTCTTGCTGGATACTCATCCTAGCCTTTGCGTCACTGCAGGAGAAGCAGGAGGAGAGGAGGGTGGCACAGCAGGGTGTAGGAGAGGGAAGGGGACACGGATGCACTCACACGTGGCCGCAAACTGCCACGCAGCACGTGGGTGCTCAGGGACTCACCAGCACAAAGACAAGTGTCCCCAGACACAGGTGCTCCCTGCAAACAACACCGGCAACTCCTTTAACGCCAGGCTGCACCACTGACTTCTGCCTCTCACTTTTCCCTCTCCTCAAAACTCCTTTCTTCCTTTCTTCTCCCCAACAAAACCTCCGCCTATAAACTCAGACCCTTTCTTTTCCCTCTTCTGTTTAGAGGCGATTGGGGTCATTGGAGGGTGGCTGTGGTCCTTCTGGTTGCTCTGGGCCTGGGTGAAGGCCATCGCTGGCCGGCTGATGGCTCTTTCCACAGGGCTGATTAGAACAGGCTGAGGTTTGAGCAACGGTAATAAGGAGCGGTTGTCATGGAAACAGCTCTTGATGTTGTCCAGATTTTAGAATCTCTCCCTTCTCCCTACCTTGGTTATTTTTCTTCCTTCCTTGTTTTTTCCCCTGGGGCTATGGGTACATGTTCGGCAGGGATCCTGCTGTGGTCCAGCAGCTGAGAGTGAGGACCACAGATCTCCGCCGGCCTCTGAAGTGCGGGTGCCCTTCTAAATGGGGACTCGGGGCTATGTGGCCAGGAGCCTGGGGCAAGGCCCACATCCTTCCTGCTCGAATCCTAAAGATACAGTTGTCCAGATGCTAGAGGCACAGACTGATGCTCTGACGAGTGTCGTTTACACATGGAGAAGGACTCAGAGATAGAGCAGGCTGGGAATCTGGACCTCAGTCTTGCCTCTTCCCAGGGGTGGCCCCAGAGCAGTGGCTGGAAAGAGGATGTTGGGCATCTGGACTTGGGTTCTTTACCCTGGGTGAAAATCAGTAATCATCACCCACAAGGTCAGTGCTTCAGGCACAGTCACCCAGTCA
This sequence comes from Arctocebus calabarensis, assembly GCA_963573935.1. Classification (NCBI taxonomy): domain Eukaryota; kingdom Metazoa; phylum Chordata; class Mammalia; order Primates; family Lorisidae; genus Arctocebus; species Arctocebus calabarensis. The sequence goes on along the minus strand of CAUYON010200447.1, from coordinate 43,976 downwards.
AGGCCACGCCAGCTCACGCCCCAGCTGAAGGTGGTCGGGGCAAAGCAGAGCTTGCCATTCTTCTCTCAGGGTAGCATCTCTCACGGGCTGTCTCCTTAGTGTTCCCAAATGTGGCCGAATGGGGATCACATCCCCTGATATGCCTGCATCCATCCCAAGGATGTCGAGAGGCTACAAAGAGACAACAGATGGCAAGCTCTTTGGAAAGAAGCAAGTGCTATACAAAGAAGTAGTTGTCAGGAGTTACTTCAGGACAGACTCGGAGCAGCATCACGTAAGAGCCACAAACTGATTGGTGTCTTGGAGAATCTGACGTTCTGGGTTTGTGTTGCTAAATTTCCGGGAGAGAGACTGTAGTGCCTAGAGTGTATTCAGTCCTTGCCTCCCACTAGGGGTGGCTGGGACAGGCATTCAGAGATGCCAACCAAGCCGGGCCCCAGGAACAGCAGTGTGGGCACCCTAAGTGGCAAAAAAATATAAAACTGGGGTTTGAGTGGAAACTATGGTCAAGAGAGTATTGAAAGCTAACGGGACTTTGCCCAATCTGATGCCAATGAGGGAGGGGGTTGGGGAATGGTAGAGAAAAGGGAAATGCCAGGAACTGAGGAAATATAGGAAGAGAAGGGGAGGGAAGTCAAGGGTGGAAAGTGTTCTTTCCATCTGCAAGGCTGTGTGTGCTGGGGAGGCCAGCCTGACGTACAGGCCCAGCTCGGAGCAGTCCCACCAGAACTGCATCTTGTAGGTGCTGTACAAGCTGGCATTGGTTGGTTGGCACTGGTCATCAGTGCTGGGTCACCAGCTTTTCCTTCTGTCTCTCCTTAGCCTGGTGTCTTTCTCCTTTTTACTTTGCTGTAAAGGAATACTTGAGAATAGGTAATTTTTAGAGAAAAGAGGGTTATTTGGCTTATGGTCCTGCAGGCTGTACAAGAAGCCTGGTGCCAGCATCTGCTCCTGGCGGGGGCCTCAGGGAGCTTTTCTTGCAGTAGAAGGTTTGGGGGAGCAGGTGTGTCACACAGCGGGAGAGGGAGTGAGGCAGGTGGGTGCCAGTCTCTTTAAACAGCCAGCTCTTGTGCATACTAGTAAAGTAAGAGCTTACTCATCACCAAGGGGAGGGCACCAGGCCATATGTGAGGCATCTGCCCTCATGACCCAAACCCCTCCCGGCAGGCCCCATGTCCAACACTGGGGATCAAGTCCCAGCATGAGATTTGCAGGGCACCAACATCAAACCGTATTACCTGGGTTTTAGCATGTCAGGTATTTTTGTTCCTAGTTTTCCTCCTCTGCCTACTCAATGGAATAGAACAAGGGCGTGAAGGGAATTTCCCTATATGGTGGTTCTTTCTAGAACTCTGGGAGATGCCAGGTGAGGTGTTAAGAAGTCAGAGCTTGTCCGAGTCCTTTCATTTCATCGCTCTGGAGTTCTGGGGTATCGCAGGCCAGGTCTTCTGTTTGGGGGCCTCTCCTTCCAAGTGTTAAGATGTGCCCCTCTAGTAAGGAGATGATAAGAGATAAGACGGCGTCTAGCTGCTCCTGAGAGCAGAGAGGAAGCCTCAGACACAGCCAGCCACTCTCTTCTTTCAGTGGCGTTTGTGCTGTCTCCAAAGAGAAACAAACACTGTGCATAAAACTCAGAAAAACACCCTATTTTAGAGCGCTCCGCTTGTGGCCACATGTTTTCCCTCTCAGCTGTGTTTTATCCATTCTCCATTTACTTCCAGCTGCCTGTATTTAGCACTAAGTAGCCAGCCAGGCCCGGGAGGTGTTGTGGCGGGAAGGCTCCGTGTGCCTTGTCCACTCCAGGGACCCCCAAAGGCATGTTTTTTGCTATCACCTTTGTTGTGTGACAAACAGGTGACATCACACCAGTTACTATAGTAAAACAGGTAACATCACTGAGCTGTCAAAAGCGGTGAATGATGTCAGTGTCCCCCAAACTGATTTTTCTTTTCAAAATTTTTGCTCTAGAAAAACTTCATAGAATTTTGGAAATTAAACACAACTTCTTGGTTCTTCGACCCAGTCAGGTGCTTTCATCTAGTCACTTTTATTGTGTCCATCTGTGTGAGAGGAGAATCTCGTCTGTAAAGGCAACTTGATGGGTCGTGAAGTATAACGTTGACATTTGCAGTAGCGCGATGGTGATGTGGGGAAGAGATGTGGTAATGCAGTAATGTATTGTAGTCTTTTGCTGTGATGCCATGGGGAGAATATACTGGAAGGGACTCAAAAGACCCAGGTTCGAGTTTAGGCAATGCCATTACTCTGTGACTTTGGGCAAGCCATTTACTCTTCTGGGCATTATCTGTAAGATAAAGGAAATGAACCCACTTCAGAGGGATGTGATGAAAGCATGAACCAGCTGCTAACTGCTATCAACAATCCTCTCTTCTTGTGAGTTCCTGAGTCTCCCTTCTTCCCCATTCCCTCAGTTTCTCCATCTGTTGAATAATCCTTCCCTACCCCCATCAACACACAGACCTCCTCCCCCTCTGTCCCCCATGCAAGTGGGGAAAGAATAATAGATATGAAAAGCTTTGAGTTCCTTGAAACTAAGGAGTGGGATAAATACCCTATATTGATTATGATGATTATATCTGGGAGTAGAAAAATATGATTGCCTGGTTGCCAATAGCAACCAGATGGAAATGTAAGAGTAGGAAGTTGGGCTGTGTTGTGTGGAGCTCGTCCCTGGGAACAAAAACACGTTTCTTCTTTTTTTCAAATCTCCCTTCCTCCCTTGGTCTGGCTTTTTTGCTCTTGGGAGACTTGTCACTTGTGAACTTATTTGAAGGGTATTGTAAAGAGGCCTGATATGGGCATCTTGGAAATGCCGTGAGCAGCTGGCGTGTCCCATTCCCCCTCCAGATGCAGGGGGGGCTGTCTGGTCAGTGGGGTGAGGGGTGACTGTGATTGGATATCTGTTGTGGATAAACACAGAACCCTCAAAGGAGGGGAGAAGAGCCACCTGGGAGTGGGCGGGGAGAGAAGCTCAGAGGCCATGGGTAAGGGATGAGTGTGGTTCTGGGCTTGGTTAAGCTGGTTAGAGCTACTTCCTCCAAAGCAGAAGTGAAAGTCTGAGGCAGGTGTTGCTCATACACGTGAGGGGGCCCCATTCTCCTTTCAGATGGTGAGCAAAACCTCAGTCATGTCTCTGGATTCCGGATTGAGTCCTCAGTGCCTGGCTACAGTCAGTGCTCCACACACGTCATCGCATGTGCCCTTGTTTAACAGTTGTCCTTGTTTTCCTAGTCGCATGGTCAGAGAGAGGCAAGGTCAGGACTGGAACTCACGCTGGCTTCATCAGAAGCCTGTGCTCCCTGTACCAGGATGCCAATCATCTCTCCAGTAGGCACCGGCCCAATGAGTACGTGATCACCAAATCTTGAGCTTGGGGGTTCCCGAAAGAGAGGCTTTGAGTATTAGCCAGTAGCCATGGGACTTTCATGCAGGTTAGAGGACTTGGCTTAAACGCCTTTGGGACAATCCTGTGTCCTAAGAAAGAAGGCATTGGGCGGGCCCCTGGGCCAGGCCTCTCTTCATCAGAAACTGCGAGTTCTCTGTAGGGCATGCTGCCCTTCCCAGCAAAAGGTCCCATGTGTAGTTGCTGGTTGCCACTAGATGGCTGGAGAGTGGCTGGGAGGGTGTATGTTGGCTTCTCTAGAATGTGGAGCGGGCTCAGCCACCCAGGAGTGGGAGGGTAAGAAGGTGGGGAGTCTACTCTGGCACCTGCCCTTCCACTTTGCGGCCCAAAATGAGCTGGTGTGGCCCAAATAGGACTGATGGACAGAATTTGACCAGTAATACATGGCAAACATTTATTGAGAATTTGTTCTGTACCAAGCAACCCCATAAGCACTGCCCATCTTCCCATGCATAACCTTGTCAAAGCTTCATGAGGACCCTATGAGATGATTATTGCCCCATTTTATTCCCCCATTTACAGATGGGGAAATGGGGTCCCAGAGGGGACTGACTATGTATAGTGAGTAAGAGTTGGAGCTGGGCTAGAGCCCAGCTTATCTGACTCAGGGTCTATACCCACCACCACCTCACAAGCCCTCCTTCATCCCAGGGCACCTTGGCCACTCTCACTCGTCCTCTGCCCAGTGGTGTGGCCCAGCCTGCCTGCTCTGTCCTGGTTTAGAGTTTCTTTAAAGGCTTCCTTGCCTTCTCCAGCCCTCTGTGCTCTGCCCCATGTTGGCCTTCCTCATCTGACTGCATCCAACCATCTCTGTCAGAGGATTCGGCACTCCTGCTGCCTATAGAGGCTTAAGCTCCTTTGGCCAACTCCCTCGGGCCTTCAGGGTCTAGATGCAGCTTAACTCTGGACTCTGCATTCACACTGTCATTCCTCAAGCTGCATTATGACTCAGCAAGCTAAACTGTGTTCCCAAGGGCTCCATTATGCTGCTGCTTCCTCCTGGCTGGAAGTTTTCTCTTCTCTTCTCTCCTTATCCTCTCTGCCCCAACTGGACAGGCCCAAATTCCTCTTTTCTTAGCTCAACAATGCACGCTGTTACGGGCCTGTCTTGGTTTCCTCTGCTGGGTACCACTTCTCCTTCCTCTCAACTTGTGTGGGCTTTGATCTGTCTTATGCTACTGGCCGTCTCCATCCAGCACATACATTAATTTCCTCATTCATTCAACACTTCCTGTCTCTGCAATGTGTCCCATGCAGTGCAAAGTGCTGGGGACAGAAGAGGAATAGTAGGTCTGTGTTGTCAAGGTGCTAAGTGCATGGAGACTGCATGTGTCTGCATGTCCTTTGCCTGATTTTCATCTGGCCTGGAGCCATAGAAGGCATCAACTCGACCCATGGGTTTTGAATGAATGAAACTGCTTGATGCTTCCTGTTGCTGAAAGGACAGGTGGGAGGAAAGATGGTTCTGTACAGTAAAGCAAGATGTTGGATCCTCTTTACCTTATATGCTAGAGAGGCCCTCTACCTAAAGAAGGACAAGTTGGAACACAATCCATCTTCCTTTGCTTTTCGGGGAGGGGCTGCTTTCCCTTCTAGGGACACCTGTTTCCCACTTGGGAACACCTGTTTTCTAGTTGTGCAGCCTGGCCCTGGAGACTGGGTGCTCAAAGGCAGTAGGGATATCTTTAGCAAGCCTTGCAGGGCGATTTCCGGAGGGCTTAGGTGACTAGTGATGACCTGACTTCACATGCCAGCATGACTTAGCAAAAGCTGGCTGTGGAGACTCCTAAATGCCGCACTGGGCTCATGGAATCAAGGGATGTTTGAACTCTGGGTAGAGGATAATCAGAAGAACACAAAGTCTTCTAGCAGCATGCCAGAGCAGGGGTCTGCAAACTCCAACTCTGGGGCCAAATTTTGTGTGCCATCTTTTTTTGTGGAGTCCACAAGTGTTTCATGTTTTTAAATGGTTGAGGAAAAAAATCAAAAGAGAAATATTTCATGGCATTTGACAATGATATGAAATTCAAATTTCAGTGTCCACAAATGATGTTTCTTTGGAACATGGCCATGCTCGTTTGTTTACACACAGTCTATGGCTGCTTTCAGGCTGAGATGAGAGTTGAGTTGTTGCAACAGAGATTGTATGGCCAGCAACACCTCAACTGTTTATTATCTGGCCCCTTATAGGAAATGTTTGCCACCTCCTGTGCTAGAAGACAAAATTCTTTCCATGCCGATCTATTTGGGTCAAGAAGAAAAATACCCTCCAAATTCTCCCGGTGGGTGGGTGGGAGGCGTAAGACCAGGCAGCTGCTGGCTTGGGGATAAAAGGCAGGTAGAGGGATAGAGCATTGGCCTGGGGTGTGGAGTTCTGTTGGGTTTGGGCTGAGAATTTTCTCTTTTGGTCTTGTGTTTTTCATCTTAAAAATGAGAAGTTTGGGCTGCGTGACTTCTAAGGCCTTTACTGCAGGTGAACACGGTCCTCTCATCGGAGTGGCCTTTTCTGTAGAGTGGCCAGGTCTGCACTGATGAGGACCTCTGCACATCCTCTGAGGCCCCCAGCTCAGCCAGTAGGTAGACATAAGAGCTCCTTTGTCCTCCCCCGTCCCACTAGGGTCGCAGGCCTCGCACCCCCGATGCATGGGGAATGCCATCTTTTCTTCACAACAGTCCCTGTTTGGACTCAGTTCAGCCTCTTTATTTGAAGCGCCTGAGATCTAGGCGGACTGTAATTATGTAATTCTTCCTTGTTATCTGTTCTAATTGTTCTCAGAGCTGTTTCCTAAACTGATTGGAAACAATTGCAGACAGGGATGGAGTGGGAGGTAGGCGAGGACCTGGCGGCTGGCCACAGTCAGGCTGTCTGCTGGAGGCAGCGTATCGACTTGGTGGGCATAGGGCTGGGGACGAGGGGACTCCCTGGAGCCAGGCTGGCCCGCACAGTTCCTTGTATCTGTGCAGCGGGGTGGCAAGAAGGAGACACTCCTGAAGGTGCTGGGAGCTTCAGTTTAATCATTCCAAATCCTAATTCTCCCTCCTGCTCCCAGGCCCCAGAGGCCTGGCTGTTTTCCCTTTCCCTCTGCCTCTGTGACGTTGGTGGAGTTCTCTGGGGACTCTGCCAGAGGCCAGCAGGGAGCAAGGCCCTTCTCTCCTGGCATCAAATTGTTTGTGATTTCTTGACAGAACAAAAATTGCAACTCTTGAGCCATCCATCACCCCCAGAAAGCTGGTGAAGGGTGAGCATGGGCACTTCCCACTGACTTAAGTCCGGGTGGATGAAGTGGGGTCCCTAGCGGGACATGCTTGGGAGAGCAGCAAAAGTACTGCCTTCTTGGGGACAGAACCCCAGGAAAGGGACCCAAGTCAGTGGTTCTGGCATGTCCGTGCTCAGAATTCATCCCCTTGCTGCAGGATCCTGTGTTCGGGCCAGGCAAATGGCAGCTCACACAGGGCATTCAGGGCACATGGGGTCTCCATGTCACCTGGAGACCTCCTGTGTACCTCAGTGTCTCTGCTCTGTCCATGATGATGTCCTCCTCTGCCCCCTCACCGACTTTTCTCACCTACTTTGCAAAAACATGCACGTTTCCTAGAAAGGAGAAGAGATGGGCGGGGAGGGGCACCCACCTAGTCTGTTTCATGAGGAGCTGGTATGCAAAGCCGAGTGTGGCTGACCACACAGCTCTTTCCGCCAGACCCCAAAGCTGCGCACTGAGACTGAGGCTTGTTGGGTGAAAGCCAACCACTGGCTTGGAGGAGCTCCCCTACTCCCTGTTCCTTTGGGGGCAGGGGTGAGGGGCCAAGGGATTGCCACCTGTGAGTGTGTGACAGGGCAGGGCAAGGGGGTGTTCTGTCCACTCTGCCGTGTAGCTATTTCTCTTCCCTTCTTCCTGGCCTCTGGAGCCAGACAGGTGAGAAGAGGAGAAGAGTGTGAGGGTGTCGGTGGGTGCTGGGGACCCTAAGGTCCCTCCTCCTCCATGCTTCACTGGGAGTACCCAAGCTCTCCTAGCCATTTTTAAGGCCATGAGTCCTCCCAGCCCCATACTCTGCTTCTGACTCAGCAGGGCACCCGAGTGTGAACATCAGGAATTTCAGTTCTCTTAGGCCTTAAGGTCCGGAGTGAGGGCTGGGAAGAGGCCTCTGGGGGCTTTTGTGTCCTGAAAGCTCTTTCCTTGGACCTGGCTGAACAGCTTGTGGCATCTCGCCTAGCTGCCCTGAGAGATGGCTTGATGCCCTACTGCTTGCAAAGCTTAAGAATGCCTTTGGTAGGACAGCTAGGGGTCACTGACTGGTTTGGGGGCAGAGTTGTCCCTCCTGGGTCCATTCCTTGTCCAATTCACTGAGGTTGGTCCCAAAAATGTACAAGCAAAGAGATCCGGCCAGGCCTGTGTGGCAGTGGAGAGGGACCTCGGGGACACTGCCCTAGGCCAACCTTCCTCAATTTGTTTTTCATTATCACCCTCTCCCCCTTGGAGAAAAATTAAATTAAATTTAAATTCTTTCTAACGAGAAGATATGTGAATTTGAAGGGTCGGGAGAAGCGTCAGAGGACCAACAAAACATTTGGATGTCCACGATTTCTTTATTTGTTTATTTTTGCACTCCAGTTTTCACCATCTTGGGGGCGCCACCGCTCTGGTTGAGAAGGCATGTCCTGGGCTTTCCAAAATATGTCTTGAAAATATGAAATTTGTCTGTATCTCTCTTAAAATATGAGTGAAGAACACGGTTTCCAGGACTCCCATTTGTGTAAATTTGATGGCTCAACCTGCTACTGGGCCTTAGTTTTTCCCTTTTGTAAAACTCACACCTGCTTTTGCACCTTCAGCCAATCGGAAGGCCACACCTAGGGTCAAGCAAGCCTGACACTGGCCACACTGTACCTGTCACAGTGGGGTCAGGGTGGGAACAAGAAGACAGTCCTGTAGGGTTCCTCCCTTAGCTTCCCCTGAGTGGGATCCTGGTGGGAAGGGAGCCCCACCCCACAGACTCTGGCTCTCCTGGGGCCAATGCAGGGTCAGTGAGCATGGCAGGGGGCTTTGGGATGATTGGAGCCCCGTACAGTCACTTTCAGCATCTTCTCCCCTGGGCCACCTTTATTAACACACCCATAGGTGTCCACTGGTTTCCCTCCCCCAGGCAGGAGTAAGTCCCCGGCAGCAGCAGAGGTGGGGAGGGGCCAGAAACCACACCCTTCCTAAATGAGGCACCCAGAGCCTCGTGTCTGCACTTTATGAAGCATTTCCTCAGCTTCCGGGTCAGGAACTTTGGGCCCACTGAGCTGGGCTAGGGAGCCTGGATGGGAAGCCCAAGGGCTACAGAAGCCTCCATCTGCTTCCTTGGAACCCTCTGAAGCGTTACCATGTTCCAGAGCAGAACAGAGCCCTACCCGTCACCCCTGAGTGGAGTTTAATGGGAAACCCAAATGAGAACCAGGTTTCTGAAATTTGGCTCTAGGTCGTTTTTGGTTTCCTCACACGTGTCTTTCTTCTCCACTTTGCTTCTCCTTCTTCTGTCTCTTTGTTCCCTGCCCTTCTCTTCCTGCTTGAATGCTTGTGTGGCCATGTGTCCCTGCCTCTGGTAAGGCAGGTGCCCTGACCAGGTCAGGAGAGGTAGGGATGTGGGAGAGGGGAGGGGCCACAGTCCCGGGACCCAGACATTAACCCTTCCCTGGCCCATGGAGGTCACCTAGCCATCCCCTCCCCTTCCCACCAAGGCCATAAAATCCATTTCTAACTTTTACCAATTCCCCTGTTAGTGCCAGAAACACACAATTAGCTTTAAAAGTGTCTCCAAACTCTGGCCAGTTAGAAATTTATGACTTTTTTTTTTTTTTAAACTTTCCTTTAAAGTGGCTAATTAGGTGTATTTCTCCAATGGTAATTTAAAAAATGCTAATTGGTCTGCACTCTGGAAGGAGGAGAAAAAACTTTCTCCTCTTATTATCTTGGCACTGGGGAGACATAGAAGAGATTGACAGGGCCTGAGCGGTCTGCACAGCCTCCAAGGAGAGGGGCCAGGCGCCTGCCCTTTTATGGACTTGGCAGTGAGGAGGGTGAGGGAATGGTTTTGTGTTCCAGACAGTGGCCTCAGGAAGGGGATGCAGTGTGATGTGTCTGGAGAGGGCAGCTCTGGCAGGGCGGGGTGGCAAGTGGTGCACCCAGCTGGTGCTAGGGTGCCTAGACACCCAGACCATGGGTGGCCTTCCAAGGAGGATGGGTGAATGTGGGGATACATACGGGGCACACTCCAGACAGGACGAGGCCAGCCCTACCAAACCACACGCCAACAGCATATGCCATTTTTCTCTCTTATTTATTTTAAAAAATTGGTTGTTTTTTTTTTACTGATTTATAATAGTAGTGCATATTTGAGGATACATGAGGTGTTTAATACATATATATGTATATGATATGTAATGATCACATCAGGGTAATGGGGACATTCCTCTCCTCAAATGGGCCATTTAGGGGAGGCTGTTTATGCCAAAGACAATATAAGCTGACCCTGCAGGGCAGAGTACATGATGTGTGGGGCCCTTGGGCTGAGGCCAGGGTAGGCACCAGTGAGCCAGGAATGTCTCAGGGACAGCAGCTTGGGTCTGGGGGTTCGGCTGACCTCCTGCTGTGCCAGCCAGGGTTGGGGTTCCATCAGGACTTTGGTCCTGTGGAGGGATGGAGAAGACCTCAGCGTGGCTGGCTGGCCACAGGGCTGGCGCGCTCTTAGCTCTCCTTTATATGGACACGGGCAGGTGGCTAGCCGAGCCCCTCGTCAGCCTCTCACCTACAGTCTGTCTGGGGCTTGGCATGGCTTCTTGGATCTGCCTTGTTTTCAAAATCTCTGTTTGCTCAGAGATGGAGCCAAATCTCCATCTCTGGAGCAAAACCCATGCCAAGAAGCCGGTGCAGCCTGGTGGCACCTGTATGTGACTCCATGGCCCTGCATTTCCAAGGTGTGGGCCTGATGCCAGGAAGAGGCCTCATCGCACTCTCCCAGTGCTGGGGAGCCCCCTTATATGCTGCCCAGGGGGAAGCAGGGGCTTGACTGCTTGTGGATAGAGGAAGGGGAGGGCAGCCAGGGCAGGGGTCATTGTTGGGGTTGACCCTGAGGCTGGAGGCTCTGGTCCCGCCATCCCCATGCATTGCTGTGAATATAACACAAGGATGAAGGCACAGGACAGGGACAGAGAGAAGACATTCTGCAGCGGAGCTGGGGGAGAGTTGTCACAAACAGCTGTGCTGTCATCCAATCATTTCAGGAAGGAGTAGGATTTTAGAGAGGAGGCTCAGGTCTGCTGGGACCCTGGGCTGCTACAGACTGGAGGAGTGATGAGCAGTTAAACCGAGTGGAACGAGCAGTTAAACAGAGTCCTCAGTTGGTTTCTTCGCATTAGCTTTTACCAGGGCCTTCCCCTCCTCTCTTTGGCTCCATATCCCACTTTAGGAAGGCCAACTGGAAGTGTCACCAGGACTCTAGCCCTGGGTCTCTGGAGCTCTCTGCAGTGGCTTCTCTGCTCTGTTGCTCACAGAATCAGTTGATCCATCAGCAAGCACAGGACAGGTGAAGCCCCCACATTCTCTGCCAGAGCAACAGAGGAGGGTGCACAGCACAGGACCTGAGCCACGCTTTATACTTCCTGGCTGGGCGAACTTGGGAGAGTCACTGCACCCTGGAAGCTTCAGTCTGTTGGGGAAAATGATGTGAAACAATACACACAGTGTGCAAACTAGAAATATTGACCCAATGGTAGTGCTGTAAAAATGAAAGGAGATGACTGTCGTGAAACATCTAGCATAGTGCTAGGGACCTGGAGCCCTCCACTAAGCAGACTTGATCTCATCACAGGCTCCTCTTGGCTAAGTCCACAGCATTCACGCAGGAGGAGGCAGAGAGGATGACCACTGCTCAGGGGTCATGTAACAAATGTTCTCAATTGGAACTCACCACGAGATCCATCTCACTGTCCCCCATCTCTCTGTGTCTGATGCAGTGGGAAGCCTGTCTCCCCATGCTTGGCAAACATCATCTTCAGAGGTTTCTTGAGGTGCTGGGCCAGCTTATTTGTTCACCTTCTGGGGTATCCAGTGTTACTTAACCTGCATGATCTTCTGCCCAATGGGCTAATAATACCCACTTTACAGGGCTATTATGAGGATTAAGGAGGATTATGTATGGCCAAGAGCTCCTGGAACAAGGCCTGGGTCTTGGAAAGTGCTCAGGGAATGTGACTTCCCTTCCCTCTGTGGGTCTAATAGCCAATAAACCAATAACTGGTCATCTGACTAAGCACATCACCAATTAGTTTGAGTCATAAAGGAGATGGAGGGAGAAGGAGAGCCATTAGATATGACCAACGTGAATCTGTCTCTGGATTACTGATGGACAATTAGGGCACATCACTATTATTGGGGCTTCTTGGAGGAATATAAAGTGAGTAGACTTGGGGGGTGGACTAACCTGTTTTGGATCTCAACCTTAATGATGCACCAGCTGTGCCACTTTGGGCAAATCACATACCCTTCTGTGCTTTTCCTTATGTGCCCTTACATGGGAAGGATTAAGTGTCATTGTGGCTGTGGCTGTGGAAAACCTGGTAGCACACAGTAGATATAGCAGATGTTCCCTCCTGCTCTCTGATATGGATGACCAGCTTGGACTGCAAAGCCACCCATTGTTTTGCAGTAAGTCAGAGTCTTTAGATATCAACATGCAGGGCCCTACCTGGCAGGGCTCACAAGTTCATTCTTTTCTTCCTGGCCCCTAGGATGGGGCTTGGGATATGGTGAAGACTTGAAGCACTCGAGGCCAAAATGAGCCAATCATTCTCAAACTATTAGCATTTGTCCATGACCACAGGTGTATATTTGACAGTGACTTCCCTGTGAAAGGTTCAGGGCACTTTGAAGACATTACCTCATTGTTGGGAGGCATCATTTGATCTACTTCACAGACAAGGAGGGTGAGAGATAAAGATACTAGCTTGCCCAGGGTTACAGGGAGGCAGTGATGTATTTGACATCTGAGTTCCCAGCCAGGGTTTCCAACTGTAGTACTTTGGTAGAAACTCAATTGATGTCCCCCAAAATAGGTTATGTGATTCTCTTGGAGATCTTCAATGTTCATTCAGGATCATTCAGGATACTAGGACTAGACTGTGACTCTGCAAAATATTATTAAATTGAGCTAATAATAATCATAGTAATTACCATTTTGAGCACTAACTTCTAAGCTTGGTGTTAGATATTTTGCATTTTTCTTCTTATTTCAATTTTATAACAATCATTATATGTAACATAGATAGTTCCATTTTATAGATGAAGCCCTGGTCAAAAACTTTAGTTAATAAAGTGAAGAAGCAGCTAATATTTAAATCCTGGGACATGAGCTCTAAATCAGTGTGGCCAGGAGAAGATGGAATGGAATCCAACCTTGATATTGCTGAGGGGATCTGAGGAGAGATTTTCTTGAATGTTGGCCTATACCAAAACTGGGAAAGGCCTAGTCATTCACTTACTTTCTAGGAAAATTTGGGACCCACCTTTGAAAGCGAGTGTTCTCTTATTTAGCCTTAAAAAAGAAGGAAATTCTGGTGGAGGTGGGAGAAATTTTTAAAAAGAAGGAAATTCTGACATATACTTTAATAGATGAACTTTGAAAATTTTATGCTAAGTGGAATAAATCACACACAAAGGGACATATACTGTGTGATTACACTTACATAAGGTACTTAGAGTGGTCAAATTCATGGAGACAGAATGGTCGTTGACAGGGTCTAGGGGAGAGGAGAATGGGGCCTTTAGTGCGTGCAGTTTCAGTTTGGGGAAATGTAAAAGTTCTGGAGATGGATGGCTGTATAACAACAGGAATATTGTTTAGTTCTTTTTTTTCTTTGAAACAAAGTCTCACTCTGTCATCCTGGGTAGAGTGCCATGGAATCATGGGAGCTCATAGCAACCTTAAACTCTTGGGCTTGAGCAATCCTCTTGCCTGAGACTCCTGAGTAGCTGGGACTACAGGCACGCACCACTACGCTTGGCTAATTTTTCTATTGTTAGTAGAGACAGGGTCTCATTCTCTCTCAGGCTGGTCTCAAACTTGTGAGCTCATCCGATCCACCTACCTCCACCTCCTCCCAGACTACTAGGATTACAGATGTGAGCCCTGTACCTGGCCAACAGGAATGTTCTTAATACCACTGCACTGTGCACTTAAAAATGTTTAAAATGGTGAATTTTCTGTTATGTATATTTTAGCACAATCTTTAAAAAAGTGGGTGGTATCCTTCTTATTCAGGTGGTTGAAGGAAAAGAGCCTTTTGTTGTCCTCTGGCACCTGTAGAGCATCATGGATCCTGTGGCTTTAGGTTAGCTGAGAAGGTGGTAGAGGCTGACCCCTGCCATTGAGTTCCAAGGAGCACCCCTGGGATGAGCCCAGGAGTAGGTTCTATACGTGAGCCAAGAACAGTTCTGGAAGGAGCAAAGGCTCTCCCACTTTCTCTGGACCAGCAGAGTCTACTGGATCACAGTCTCATGAAGAAGACCTGCAAACAAAGATGTTTCAAAGCAGCAAGAGAGAAACCTATGACACAAGGAAACAGCAACCATGAATTAAATATATTAGCAGTCACAGTCTAATACAAAGGCCCAAGATCAACATGGACTTGCCTTTGCCTCATGGGTGGTTGTGGCTAAGGTCGTTAGGGCTCCCAAAGCTCCTGCATTTTTGGAGATGCCAGAAGTCTTGGGGAGAAGGATTGGCAACACTTCACAGCACTGGCTGATGTTGTGTGGTCTAAGGGTTGACAAACTACAGCCCACAGGCCAAGTCCCACTGGCCTCTGGTTTTGTACAGTCCAGGAGCCAAGAATGGCTTTTATGGTATTTAATGGCTTAAGATAATCAAAAGAGAAGAATATTTCATAGCATGTAGAAATGAGAGAAGTTTGAATGTTAGTGTGCATAAGTAAAGTTTTGTTGAAACTCAGCCATACTCATTTGTTTATGTATTGTCTACGGCTGTTGAGCACTACAATGACAATGTTAAGTGGTTGTGACAGAGACCATATGGTCTGTAGAGCTGAAAATGTTTCTTACCAGACCTTTACAGAAAAGTTTGATGACCCCTGGTCTAGTCTAGTATTTTTTTCAAACTGTGGGTCACAACTGCCAGTTGTGAATCTACTTAGTAGAGCATGACCAGCATTGAAAAAAGAAAAATAAAAGAATGGGCAAAAAACATCAGTGTATCCATTGTTGCAGGGCTATTTACCTCCTTAAACATTTTTTTCTTTCATTTTATTTCAATTAAGTATGCATGTATACACTCAGTCATGATGTGAATTGGTTTTCTTCCTTTCATGTCTTGGTCAAAAAAGTTTGAAAGCGCCTCATCTAGGTAAGTGTAGATTTCCTATTGTTCCCCAGATACCTGGGATGAAATTGGGATGCATACCACCCAGCTCTCTGTGCTCAGTGACTAGTTCTCTGCCCCTGCAGCCCAGGCCCCAGCTAAGCTGATGGACATAGGTCTCGGCTGCATTTCTCTCCCCTAGAGCATTGGGGCCAACTCTGCCCATCACACAATGCCTGGCCCCATGTTAGGACACTTTCCTTTTCTGCCCAATTTTCTCCCACCTGAAGAGGAAAGTTTCCAATTTCCCAGTGGGCATGAATGAAAATTGTTCACTCTTAGGCAGAAATTAAAAAGAAGTTCCAGACCCAAGGACACAGAGCTCCCTTTCTTAAGCCTTCAAGTGACAGCTGATATGCAGGGATGAGGGCTGACTCCCAAGCAAGGTGACAAGACAGGAGATCCAAGAAGGCTTTGTGTTGAAAAACATCAATAGCAGTCAATGGGAACAAATCACTGGCCCCAGCCATGAAAGAAGAAAATAAATCCAGGCCTGGAGAAAGTGAAGGGGAAGAATCTACAGAGTGTAAAATCGTGTTCACCCTCTGGTCATTCTCTCCCTGCTCCCTATGTTCCTCTTCTGCTCTGTCCCCTGTGCCAGCTTCCCTTTCTACCAGGCAGGAAAACCAGTGATTTGTACGAGAGCCTTGGCCTTGGCCTCAAAGGCAGAATCTGAACATGTTCCTGCTTTCCTCTTCCTTGCTCTGGCTGTGCCCATGGTGTCTGCTGGATTTCAAATGGCAAGTTAGTTAACACTTTCTAACACAAGCTTCACATTCCCAGACATTAGCATGGGCATCCTCCACAAAGGTCTTCATGATACAGGATGCTTTGGGCAGGCTACTCTAGGACTTGCCACTAAACTGGGTCGGGTCCACTTAGAAAGCCAAGGAGCTACATTCAGCAGGAGGCTTTTGACCTTCATATTATGGAGGAGAACAGAGTTTGCCACCCCATAAAGCAGGGGCTATCAATAAGTATGACTCCCGGGATTGTAGGCAAATGTGCCACTGGGGCAGAGGGACAGGTGGATGAGGTTGGACAATTAATTTCATGAACTCACCTTAGAAAAGGTGCTTTGAAAGGTGGCCTAGGCGCTGGTGTTGGTGCATAGCTTCCCTAGCAGAGTGCCTTGAAGGTGACCATGGTCATATTCAGCAATGAGGTATGAGGAGCAATTGTCCAACCTCACTGACATTAAGGACAGAGAAACTTCTGGATAGGATGAGTGAACCTCAATGGTTCTCTCTCTCAGGGAGAGCTTTTCTCAGTTCAGGTTACTATAGAGCCTAGGGAAAAGGTGGGATGGTTCTTTTAGAAAATAAAATGAGAGTAGGGCACCGGCCCCATATACCAGAGAGGTGTTCAAACCGAGCCCCAGCCAAAAACTGCAAAAAAACCCAAAATAAAACATAGAAAATAAAATGAAACTTGTAGCAGAAGCAAGAGGGCTGTGCTGGTCCTAGGGCCAGGGCTGACTGGGGGGTCACTAAAGACTCTGTTAGTACCTAAAACCTTGATTCTAAATCAGCTCAAAAAATCTTAGATGTGAAAAACAATGGATTGTGCGGGGGAGTTTTGTCCACTTAAGCCAAAGTGACTTAGGAAGAAAGACGTTAGAGGGTGATCATCAGGTGATTAACAGAGAAAGGAGTTTCACCTCAAGACTGAAGGAGGTAGGCACAGGACCCAGCAAAAGCAAACAGGGACCCAAGGACCAAAAAGTAAGCCAGGATTCCTGGGACGAAACAAGAGGCAACAGGTTTGGTGCAATTCTTCTCGTTCTCTCTCTCTCTGACACACACACACACACTTATTCATCCATCTATGGTATTGATTGTGTATTCAGTACTAGGCAGTTTTCTGCATATTGGGAATCAGGTTTAAAAGACATACAAATAAAATCTCTGCCCTCAAGGAATTTGTGAACTAAAGTATTACTTTATTCCTTATCTGCTGGACAGAGTCTATATCCTGAGATTTTTCATTTTATCTCAAAACAATGGCATCATTTGAATGGCAAACATGCAGTTTGAAGGACACCGTAGAGCAGGAGGCCAGGGAGAGGCAAAGGAGGCAGACCAACCCCAAGTGCAGGCCGCTGGGGTGGGGAGCAGGACCTGGCTCTTCCCACCACAGAGAAGCTAATGTCCTGGCAGGTGGGGGATGTCCAGGGGCCTGTAGACAAGAGGCATCTTCTGTCATCTCATCTCAAGCTAGCCGAGGCTCCCCTGCAGCACTGGTTAGTACGAGAGGTATCAGGAGGATATATTGGGCTCTTGCAAAGAGATTGGTGATGAAGTGGGGGTCCTGTAGAGGGGGCATAAATGTAGCTTAAGGAGGGTGCCTGTGGGCAGGCAGAAAGGCATCCAGCAGTATCCCTGTGCAAGACATAAACCCCTTCTTTTTCCTGGGATCACCTATAGGATATAGTCACTTTTTTAATACTAGAACCTGAAATGCAGTTGAATTTGTTCTATATATTTAAATATTTTCCCTTTTCAGTGGCTTGTGGAAAAGCAATTGTGAGTGTGTGATTAGTGAAGTAGGGGTGGGAGAATGGGGCATCAATCCATTATGTGGTTACGGTGCTCTCAAGCAAGTGCCATTCATCCATCTATCCATCCCTCCCTCCATCCATCCATCCACCCACCCACCCACCCAGTCACCCATCCACCCAACCATCCAGCCACCTACCCATTCATGTATCTATTCCTCTATCCATTGATTTACCTGAGAAGTATTTACTAACTGCCCCCAATTTGCCCTCATCCACATTCTAGAGACAGAGTGGGAAGAGAGTCCTACTTGGCTGCTTTCCAAACTCTAGGACTTCCATTTGTGCTTTTAATTGCTGCTGTTTTACAAATGCCCAACTTCTCATTCTTGGACCACCCTGTGCCATTACAAGAAAGGAAGATGCAGCAATTAGGCTAATGACAGTTATTCCCCCCCGAGAAAAATTTACCTGTTGGGAGCTGTAATAGTGTGAAGTCATGATGAAAAAACCACCTCTAGGTACCTTGATATTTTCTGTATATGTCTTGGGCGGGGAGATGGGGAGAACCCAGAGTGCCAGGCTGGTGTGATAAGAGGCATGACCTTAACCGACCATGTGACCTAGGCATGTGCCTTCGTAGTGTTCGCCGGCCTCATTGTAACGGGAAGGGTTGGACATGCTCCTTCCTTCTGTGACATTGAGAGCAGTGTCACTTGTGAATGACTCAGCCAAATGATCTATGTTTTGGTGCCCTCTGTTCTCTAATTTCTGCCTCATGCTTTTCTCGTTCCTTTAAGATCTGAACAGCTCATACATTAATGCAATCCTTCCTCCTGCTGGCTCCCAAAGAGCATTTCCATTTGCCAACATCCAGATAAAGCCTCCATCAGTGGAGTTTTGAGGCATGGTGGCAACATTCACTTCTGCACTGGTCCTTTTTTTAGCCACTAGCTATGTGTGACTACTGAGCACTTGAAATGTGGCTAATGTGAATGAAGGACTGGATTTTAAATTTTACGGACTTTTAATTGAACTGTAACGAGCCACATGTAGCTAGTAGCTGCCTTATTGGACAGAACAGTTTTCATCTATTCTTCTCCCAGTGCTCTTTGGTCAGTCTTGAATTTATCTGATTTCTTCTGAAATCATTCGTTAAGAGTTTGATATCTGTAGTTAAACTTCCTTGGCTCTAATTCTCCTAAGAGCACTTACTGGCTGTGGAATTGTGGGCAGTTTGCCTAACCTGTCTGAGCCTCACTTTTTCCTCCTGTAAAATGGGAGTACTAATAGTCCTAACTCCCAGCATCATTGTATTGACTGAGAAATGAATATAGAGTGTTTAGCACTGTCCCTGGCACTTTGTGTTTTTCATAAATGTTAGCTGAGAGTGAGGAGGCAGAGGAGGAGAAAGAGGAGGAATATAGGGTGATAGACTTACAGCTTCTTTTTTTAAAATTATTTTTAAGATAGAGGGTCTTGCTCTGTTACCTAGTGTGGGGTATAGTGGAATCATCACTGAAGCCTCAAACCCTAGGGCTCAAGGGACTCTCCTGCCTCAGCCTCCCGAGTAGCTGGGATTACAGGTGTGCACCATCACACCTGGCTTCTTTCTTTACAAGAGTTAAGTCTCGAGGACTAAGACTGTCTAACATGTACGTTACTTCCTAAGCATGTGGAGACAACACTGTGTCTCCCGGGGCTCTCACAGTGTCTTTTTAATTTGACTTCTGTTCTCTTTTCTCAGCTCTCCTGATACCACGGTGCCCTGAACCAGGGAAGATAAAAGTCTCCTCACGGCAGCTCCCCTGTTGTGAGCTGAGAGGCCACATCCCCACACTTGCACACGTGTGCACGTGCCCACGTACTTCCTGCAGAGCAGACAGCCTGCGATTTCATTCCTTCAGACACATCTGTGTCTTCTGGCCACTGCTCTTCCTTTGGATGACAGAGAGCAGGGTGATGACCTCATTAATTCCAGGCAGGCCCTTGTTGCTCTGCAAGCCTCCAGTTCCCTTTGGACCACCCCTCCCCACCCCCCTACCCCCGACCAACTTGATCTCCCAAGTGACATCTTTCAGTCCTGCCCCGGGAATCAGATGTCTAAATAGCAAATGAAAGATTAATGCCAGTGGCCAAGATTGGGGTGTGAATAATTTAAAGGGCAGAATAAGAACCAGCTCCACTTACCAGCAGGGCTGCCTGGGCAGAGGTCAGGGAGAGGGTAGGGGCCAACTTAGGGCCAAGGAGAGGAGGTGGTGGACTGGAATGAATTGATGGGGAGAGGAATTGTTGCCATTGGTGTTGGGAAGCATTTGTAGTTGCAACCAGAAGATGGATCCCTTGGCACGGTTGTTAATATCAGGATTGTGGGTTTCCTGAGGTAGGTGGGTAGTTTTCCACATGGGTGCCATGTCCCCATGTGCACATCAGAGTGCTCCCTGTACCTCTCAAGATGAGCATGCCCCTCACCAGTGTTGCCACTGTGAACCTGTAGGGCTATCAGGGTCCACATGACTAGGCAGTGGGGGTGATTACCCACCCCCTTAATTGGTGGAATGTTCCTGGGGATGTAGGATTTGAGGTGAAGAGGCAACAGTGGCCTGATGTGTGTGACAGGAGCAGGTGTTTACAGAAGAGTATGGCTCCTATCCAGGCAGAAAACCTCTGTGTGGATATTTCCCTCTCCTCTCTCTACCATCTTGGTCACCGCCCTGCCACCCCAGCCTCCTGTTAGGTTTACCGCAGTCTCTCCTCTGATGGTTTGGGGTTTGATAAATATTTTCCCCTTCGGAAGTCTTTAGCAGTGCAGCAGAAAGGTTGCATGATGGATTCTCCCCATCATTTAATTGAAGCCATAAAAAATGAAAGGAGAGTTTCCAATAAACCAAACCATTACTCACTGGTGGATAGAGAGGGGATCCCAGAACTGGGCCCTGGGAGGCACAGCTGGGAAGCCCTCCAGCTGACTGTCTGCAGTGATTATTAATCACAATGGCAACAGGGTTCATGTGCACTGAGCTTCTTAATGAACTTGGACTTGTGTCCTTACAAGGTTATAGCCATTACAGCAACCAAGGCCTTTCCATTTAAAATCCCGGAAGGTTTACTTGACCAGGATGGATGTCCAAGTGGGTGCATATATCCTAGTGCTTCCCCCAAACCATGAGATAAGTGTATAGTCTTGTCTAGGCCTGAATAGTGATGAAGAGAAAGCTATACCTGCCGCAGTTGGCACACTTGGGTGGTAATTAGAAGGAGTATGGCCGATGGCTGGGCACACACCTTTTGTGACGACAGATGACTGGTTTCATGTCGTATATGAGACAGCATGACCTTTGTTTGCTGGATGGTTGATTTGAGGGTAGATGTGAAGTGTGTATAGTAGTGGTAGGTATGTGCCCCCTACAATAGCATCATCTCCATGGGGATTCCGTAACATTTGGGTTTCTGGGTGCATTCTCAGTAGGAAGACCCTAGAGTGTATTGTCCAAACTATAAGAGTTTTAAAAGTAAAAAATAACATTATCAATATTTTACTTACATACAAATCAGCACTGTTCAGGCAACAAGGAGCATGGGGTAACTCCATTAATAAGGCATCATTGAACCGCTTAGGTGGGTTTTCCAATGTGTTCTGCCCTGAGCTGAGTTTATGTGGAGGGTAAGGCTGTTGGGCTGGTGCTTAGAGGAGTAGGCAGAATGTTGTCTCTTAGGCGGATGGGATAATCACAGCATCTGCCAGATGGTGAGCAAAGCAGCCTCATGGAACCTTCCCCAGGCTCATGGCTCCAGGTTCAGAACTATCCTGATTGTATGCCCGCGCTGTGATTCTGGGGTGGGGGGCGGGCTATAGTGACCACTCCATGAGCCCTGAGTTCCTAGAGACAAGAAACCTGGTTAGTGAGCCAGATGGAAGGAGCCAATCCTGCCCAGGGAATCTTCAGGGTCACTCTCCCAGACTTCTTGTGTGTGTCCTGTGGCCACAGAGCAGTGAGTTGGAAGCTTGACTCTGCCCTAGTGTGGTCAATTCTATCCCTGACTTGCCCTAGGCCTTGGTTTACCTGTGTGTGCAACTCAGAGAGGAATGTTATTGTGGGAGACAGCACTAGGCTGGGCTGTATGAGCAAATCACACCTTCTTTTTCCATTTCCTCTCTCCTCCTTCCCTCTCCAGCTCTGCATTCTATTCATTTATCAAGTGATTTTGGTTCTAGAGACCTCTCCTCTCTCTACCATCTTGGTCACCTCCCTGCCACCCCAGCCTCCAGTTGGGTTTACCGCAGTCTCTCCTCTGATGGTCAGACCTCTGTTTCCTGGTGTCACCTGTGCCTCTGCATCAGTACCCCTGAGGTTTGGGAAGGAGGGTGAGGGAACCCCTTGTCCACAGCATGGCCAGTGTTTCCTGCACAGAGGCCCCTCTGTGGGACCCCAGGCCCTGGGACTGATGTCAGTAGCAGGGAGCTCCCCTGAGATAACACCTGAAAGGACACTGTGGGCTGCTTGCTCCCCTGTTCCACCTTCTCCCTGCAAACCCAGAATTCCCCCATGCCTCCAGCAACCACTGTAAACAGAAATTAATCCATCTGTGCCAAACCTCAACACATCACCTGATCCTTATCACTGCCTCCAAATCGCCTCCAAGGAAGATCTTATTATATTAAAAAGCAATTGCCCCTGTGTCAGTAACACTAATAGATTTTTGTGTGATATTTATATAGGAATCTGTTGTCAGCTCATGAGATGTTGTTCTTTCCTCCTGTGTCTTTGCCCAAGGCTCCTACAGTCTCAGTTTCTTGCAGGCCCCATCTGCAAGGCGATCAGCTCCAGGAGTGCGATGCATCTGTCTGGTTGAACGTTGCATCACCAGTACAGGAAGAGTGGTGCATGGCAGGCATGCAATTTCATCCATCCATTCAATTCATTCATTCATTTATTACTTCAACAAATGGAGCTAAGATCTAGAGGGGAGAAAAGACTTTTTAAAAAAATAGAAGAAGAAACAAAACAATAGTTGTCAGGGCTTTGAATGAAATAAATAGTGTATTGAAATAGAGAATACTGATGTTTCTACTTAAAATGGAAGGCAGGAATGTTCGCTCTGAAGCCTAAATGGTGATGGGAAGCCCAGGTGGAGGAAAGAGCATTGTAAGGTGAAGGCAGAGCCGTATCCGGAGGGTAGGGTGGGGAATAAGCTTAGCTCTCGGAGGACCTAGAAGTGGGGCCCATGAGTAGACCTTTGCGAAAGCAGGCAGGAGGGCATTGGTTTAGTTCAGAGAGGTTGACAGGAGCTAGGCCATTTTAGAAATGTCAGGCATAATCAGAGCATTCAGAGATGTGAGCATGTGATCAGGGTTAGCATTTGAGGCCCCTCACACTCCAAGCATAAAAGTCCATCTGATCCAGAAACGAAGTCCTTGGAGGTCTGTGACAGGGACAGGACATATGAGATCAAGTGCATTCCTTTCATTCTCGCTTTACCACATGAAGGTGGTAGGGCATGATTTGAACCAGGGATGCCAGAATTTCTGGGTCTCCTCTTCTGCTCACACTTTGATTGACATTCATTTCCTTGTGTTTTTGTTCCTCTGATATAGACAGAGCATTTGTGTTCATCTGATTCCTGCTCAGATGGTGACAGAACTTGTAATCAAGGCCTACTAGAAGCCTTGTGATAAGTTGAAAAGAAGCAGGTTTCAGGAACAACTGTGAATGTTAACATGTCCATAACAGCCCAGTCTTGCCTCCCTGGCTCTGTGGTGTCAGGAAATTGAAAGCAGTTTCAATTGAAGAGAGACATGGTGGCAGGAGCCAAGCCCTTAACATGCCCTTTGTCCACTGTGGTCTTGTCAATTACTTACCAGAAGGGACTGAGGATGAAGAATTTCAGTAGGGAGGGTGGAAAGGTGCCAGTGCACTGTCCCACTGCTGGGAGTTGCCTGATCAGAGACTGGGGAAAGTGTAACCTGCCTGGAGAATCCTCTGGCTCTAGAACTTGAGTCTTCTGCAGCAATCGGAGAAAAGGGAGAATTATTTGGATAAATGGAGCAACTCATTTATTAGAAATTAAATGTCCCCCTTTCCCTTCCAGCTCCAAATACACTAAAGTAAAAACATGAGATCAAGTGCATTCCTTTCATTCTTGGTTTCTAAACATTTCCTTGCATTAAAATCCCCATGTTTCTTTATTCCATGACAGCTAGAACATGTCATGGGTAAACATAATAGGGATGATGGCCAAGGCACTAGAACGTTTGCTAAAAGACTCAGCCCTCCTAGGGGGGGCTGTTATCCTGGGGCTCATGTCTGAAGTTCTGGCTCACATTGGTGTCCCCACCTAGCAAGGCTGCCAGCCTGTCGTGCAGGAGGGACAGGCACATGGATGTATGATCAGAATGACTTGGAGTCTAGGTCCCGGAATCTTCTGTCACTTCCTAATGGAGATTAGTAAAAGCATAAGCTGTGGTAGCCTTGCCTACCAGGGCCACGGGGAGCGGAGTGAGCACCTGTTTTTTCTGGTGAAGTTCTTGGGGAAAGGCACAGTGCTTCATAAACTCCTCCCCCATGACACCAGCCTCTCTGGTCATCATCTCATCAGCTTGTCTCCCACTCACAGAAAACATAAAGTCATCCTATCAGAGCTACACGTTCTCAACAGGGGTGGGAGTGGGGATGCTAATGGCTGTCCCTGTGCAAGGGGAGGTTTGATGGGGTTCTGTTCCCAGCTGTGCACCTCTATACTTCCTTCTCCTCTTGTATGAAGCCGGGAAAACTGTCTCTGCTGCTTCTACTTTCTCAAGATGCCACTTGGGAAATGCAGTTACTGCTCTGAGTTGCTCAAAGAGCTCAGAAGAACCTCACTGTGCTGCCTCTGGGATCCCATGGTGCCATCTCGGAAGGACTTCAGCCCAGTCCATAAGGAGGAAATGAGAGCACTGCAAATAACACAAGGGCAGACAGGCATTGGGATTGCCACCTGCCACCCCCTCTTCCCTCTTGCTTGCCATCTCTAGTCTTGACCGCTCCAAGCAGTAGCGATGACTGAAGGATCCAAACCTCGACTTGTCCTTATACCACCCTGGTTATCCCATATCCCATCTCCCGTAAAGGATTTGCAGTCCACTCGTCTCAACCCAATGGACTCAATTCAGAGAGAGGAGACACAGAGATGAGATTCAAAACATTTAACCTTCAAGGGCATGAGATGTAATGCTGGGTGAAGGTCCTGGAGGTCCACTGCTGGCCCAGGCACTAGTCCTTTAGGTAAATCTCCTGGAGGGGAGCCAGGGCCACTAGGGCTATGGGCAGGTGTCAGAAGGCAGCGGCCATTTACCAACCAGTGTGGAAATGTTTCATTGTTTTATCTCCCATCTGTCCTGGTACATGCTGGCTGAATACCAGATCTAGGAGCATGTCATGTTTTCTCAGCACCTTGGGAAAGATGGCCAAAGTCCAGAGGAGTGATAGAGTCCCATGTATTATAATTATTAAATTGTGGATTTCCACTGTGAAAGAGTGAAAGATCTAATTTCGCCTCTCATCCAGAGTGGGAAGCCGGTTCAGTGTGTTGACTCTCCTCTCCCCTTTCCTGTGAACTGTTCACCTGCTCTGGAATGACCAAGGGAAGGACAGACTTTAAGGGATGACATACAGTGCTGCTGGGGAAATGAGAGTAAAAAGCATGGGATAACAGACAATTTGTGAAAAAGTGCCCCGTGCTCAAAACAAACAAAAATTCCTGTGGAGTTTGGTCAAGGTAAGATATTTGGGGGTAGCAACTGCCAGAGGAGATTGTAGGACAGGGAATCTGACCTGCTGTCCCAGGGTTGGTCACCAAACCTTCTATCCCAGACCCTGAAAGATTGGTTGCAGCCATTGGGGGGGTGGATAGATACACAGAGCTGAGCCCCCTCCTCCCCCAGTTCCAATTTCTGCTTCACAGGGCAGCTGCCAGCGGCCCCCTTAATTTGGATGTTTGGCTCCAGATGTCCAAAACCCAAGGACATCAAGTCAGCATGTTTCTCCACTGACTGTAAAAGAACAGCTGCATCTTCTAGAAGACCGTCCAAGTCCACTGCTCGTTAGGATGATTATAGTATTTTATTTGTACAATGGTGACGCCTCTTGGACCCCTTTTTGAGATCCTATTCTCAAACACAAGGGGATGATATTTGGAGACGCAGAATGTTAGGGCAGAATGGGTTTTAGAGATCACGTGATCCACACACTCATTGTAGATGACACAAGGAAGGTGGAGGGGTGCGGGTGGGGGTGGGGAGGGAGACAGGCAGAAAGGTCTCACACCCTCCCTGAGGTCACCTGCAAAAGTGGTGGCAGAGATGTGCCTGGACCTTTGCCTAAATAATGTGGGTTTTTGTGTTCAAAGTTAAAAAAATATGTTTTTTAAAAGTACTTGTTTATTTGAAAAATGCAGAAATGCATAAGAAAGATAAAAAGAAATCTACACCCAGAGTGCCAATATCCCACAATTATTGTTAATATTTCTTTCCAAGTTTTTATGTTAATTATTTTCCATAGACACGAATATATTATACCTATGCTATTTTCCCTACTTATTCAATAAACCTTGTAACTCAACTAATTTTCCGACTTGTTTTAAACTCTTCATAAACATAATTTTAAACATCTGCTTAATATTCTACTCTGTGAATGTATCATAGTTTACCTACCTACTCCCCTACTGTTTTATATTTAAGTTACTTCTCATTTTCAAATTATAAATAATGCTAATATGAAAATTATTGTGCATAAAGATTTTTTTTTTCTCTTTAAGCCTTGCATTTCAGACTATTTCTTTTGGCTACAGTCCCAGAAGCGGTATTTCTAGGCCAGAGGCTATGAACACATTAAAGATTGGCTATCTATTACTAAATTGTTTTCCCAAAGTATTGTTCCAATTTATGTTCCCACTAGAAAGCTATGAAATTTTATTAAATCTTTGCTAATGTGGTAGACATTCCTC
This sequence comes from Arctocebus calabarensis, assembly GCA_963573935.1. Taxonomy (NCBI): domain Eukaryota; kingdom Metazoa; phylum Chordata; class Mammalia; order Primates; family Lorisidae; genus Arctocebus; species Arctocebus calabarensis. The sequence goes on along the minus strand of CAUYON010200447.1, from coordinate 17,661 downwards.
ATTTCCGGCATGTAAACTTTGGGTGTTCTAAGTTCAAGGTGGCTGTGATATAGCAGAGATTGTGATATGAATAAACAGTCTCCTAACAACATTCTTGAAAATTCAACAAAGCCCTGGATCCACTCTAGAAAGGAAAGAAATGGCCCCATTTAGCCCAGCTGACTAGGGCTGATGCCTGTAGAACACAGTTCACACACGTGTGCACAAGCTTATGTTATGTGCGAGCCTGTACATGCATGTGTGTGTGCATATGTGTGTGTGCACATGTTAAGCATCTCCATGCCTGGAGGACAGTCAGAGTTCTGAATCAATGGACTCATAAACACACTTCTCACACGAGACAATAGGCTTGAAGCACCGCTCTGTGAAAACCACCCTGGTGGCTCCTTTGACAACTCTGATGATCCATGTCAACTTATCTCAGCTGTGCTGTCCAGACCCTCCCCACCCTGGGGTTGTGATGTCCTAGCAAGGGTTAGGCCATTCCAGCCTGGCTTAGGGAAAAGGCCAGCTGAGATAATGAGCTCTTGCTCATCGCAGGAGACCTAGTGGGCAGAGAATGAGAGTCAGTATCTGTCTTTGCAAGTTCATCATCCAGGGCCATCAGCGCAGCAAGGCCTAACCTCCCACCCCAGTCTCTGTGGGGTAGATGAGGACATCGGGTATGAATGGTCCTCAAAAAGTGGAAATTCCACATGCTTTCCTTATCATTAGGAAAAGGGGAAATGAGGACTAGAAAGCTGAGTTTTCCCCTCAGAATCTTCACCCACTCCATGCTAGTTCTCATGGTGCCCACTCAACCATCCCTGCCAGTAGAGTTAGGTAAACTCAAGGCTGGTTCTCATGGTGCCCACTCAACCATCCCTGCAAGTAGAGTTAGGTAAACTCAAGGTTGACATAGACCTAGCCCTTCTTATCTTCATTTATGGAGAAGTCTGTAGGACACTGGTGCTTGGGAGACAGGTCACTTGAATTCTAGCCCTCCTTCCTGTAATCTGTGACCTCAGGGGAATTGAAAACTTCCCAGGGTCATGATCTTCTAACCTGTGAAAAGAGTGAATTAGGTGAACTCTGGACTTAAAAAAAAAATTATGAATTTGCAATATGATAAAAATCAAGCATGCCAAAATAAGTGACATTTTGGCCCAAAGAGAGCAAATGCTCTGAATCAAGGGGGGCAGGAAAGCAAAAATTTTCCTCTAACTCAAGTAGTCAGGAGGCTCCTGAGCTTCCTGTCACTTCCAGAGGCTGAAGGAAGAGTGAACAATGAATCCTGGGTGAGTTAGAAAGGGCTCCAGTTAACTGAACTCTTAACCATCTCAGAAGTAAGGAGAAAACCTCTGGAGTAGTTGAGTAACTGCCTCCAGTTTTGAAGAAGTTCTTGGAGTGTGCGAGGGACTTATTTAATATCAGCTTCACACATAAGCCACAGAGAAAATACTCAGACCGTTGTGTGTCAGGAGGGTGTGCTGTCCCTTTCCAATGAGCCAGCTGACGTCTGTGCTGAGGTTAGTCCTTGGAGAGTACAGAAATTGTTCTCTGTGAAGTGGCCCAGGGATCTGGCAAGTCCTTGGAAACTTGCAGTTTAGGCCTGAGGATGTTCAGCCTCTAAATTTTTCAGGCCGTCTGTCCTTCTGTGGAATGGGGTCTTTGTCTACATGTAGGCCACCTGCAGTCCTTGTCCCTGCCCTGCCTCTCAAACAGGGCTTTCCAGACCAGAGGCCATGAACTCTTCACGGGGTCTCAAGTAAATTTAGTCAGCTGTGACCCATAGTTTTTAAACAGAATAGAATAAGAAAGGAAGATATTAGAGTGCATTGCAGGTAGCCAGGTTAAGAATTGTTTTCCTGAATTGTTTTGCTTTCTCCTGAGTTGCAATAATGTTAGATCTCCTGAGTAGGTCTCAATCGGTTTTAAAATCTGCTCTGAAGGACAGGGAATCTGAGGGCTAGGGAGGCCAGAGGCTCTCTGTACAGCCTCCTGGTGTATTTTGTTCCATGTGGGTCTGTGTCATGAATACTAGCAATACCACCTTGGCTGTGCTCATGGTGGGCTTTGGGGCCTGCAGAGTGTCCCCTCAGCCCCCTGTCTCTGGCTTTGAGGCCTGGGTTACTGACCCAGGAGACCTGCTAAGCCTTTGCCTCCTCTCCTGGGAGACCAGCAGTTGTCACCAATCTTTCAAAGGCTGCTGGTAACTGAGACTCTCCATTTCCCCTTATCTCTTGTCTCTGTTCCTCTGGCTGTGTGTTTTTTTTTTTTTCTTTTTTCTTTTTTTTCTTTTTGGACTAATGAATCAAGGAGTGGTGAAATCAAGGAGAAAAAAGAGTGACCTGCTCAGAATCTCATGGTAAGTCCAATGTGGCAGGTGTGGGACCACCGGCCCTAGGATTTCCTAGGTTGGAGGAGTTGTAGGAACAGCCTAGTCTTGCTCTATCCACCCAAAACTCCACGTCACTGAAGCCACTTTAATACCCAGGCTATTTTTGTTTTAATTTTTTTTTTCCTAAATCATAGCTGTGTACATTAATGCAATCATGGGCTACAATGTGCTGGTTTTATATACAATTTCAAATATTTTCATCAAACTGGTTAACATAGCCTTCATGGCATTTTCTTAGTTATTGTGTTAAGACATTTATATTCTATATTTAGTAAGTTTCACCTGTACCCTTCTAAGATGCACCGTAGGTGTGGTCCACCAATTACCCTCCCTCTACCCATCCTTCTCCTCCCCTCCCTTGCCCCTTTCTCCATATTCTTGTGCTATAATTCCCCATATTCTTATAGCTTTCATATGAAAGTTATAAATTAGTTTCATAGTAGGGCTGAGTACATTGAATACTTTTTCTTCCATTCTTGAGATACTTTCCTAAGAAGAAAATGTTCCAGCTCCATCCATGTAGACATGAAAGAGGTAAAGTCTCCATCTTTCTTTAAGGCTGCATAATATTCCATGGTATACATATACCACAATTTATTAATCCATTCATGGGTTGATGGGCACTTGGGCTTCTTCCATGACTTAGCTAGGCCTTTAATCACTAAAGCCCAGGCTTCACCACTGCCCCGCTATTGCTTGGTCCACCTTGGAGCAGCACATTTCAGTGAATGGCTTTTGAGAGCTGTGGGTAAAAAGATACATCCCTCAGAGGGACTACATATAACACACACGTGCAGCACACACACAAATACATGCCACACACATGTGCATGGCACACACACACCCTCAGCTGCCCCTTCTTATTTTCTCCTGAAAAACCTGGTCTCTCTTGTGCTCTCTTAAATCAGAGTGTCGGAGTCACAGGATCATCCCTGGGGATGCCAGTGGGTTCAGTGGGTGACAGGAAGAGCACTAGCCCCCTCCCTCTTCACTGCTTCTCCTGCGCACCATCCTTCTACCCTCCCTGCCTTCTCTTGGCCCCTAAGAGCAGTAACAATAACAATACTAAAAACAGTGGTAGTAATCAGAATGGTAACTGCACGGGCTTGGCTCTGTTCTAAGAACTCTTGCATGAATATCTCAATTCCCATACCCCTGTGAGACGGTGCTGTTCCTGCTCCCCCCTTGAACAGGGGATAAAGTGGGGCAGAGAAAAGTTACCTCGTTATCACACTACTCATTAGGGTGCCAATTCAATAGTCTGACTTAGAGCCTCATTCTTAACCAGCACCCCTTAGCGTGTGGCCTCCATGTAGCCTGGTTTGTTGCCGAGTGACCTAACAGGTGCCCTGTGACACCAGCAAGCCACATTAGCCATGTGGCCGTCCTAATTTTGCCTTCAGTGGGATGGTGCCTACCTGCTGCCTCCCTGGCTCTGGGCCTATGAGGGCATTTTTGTGACAAATGGGGAAGAGCTGTGGGTCTGGCTGCTGCTCTGCTCACCAGCCTCCGCCCCACAGGCACCTGGCCCAGCTGGGGCATCACGGGGATGGAGGCATCATGGGGATGTACTAAGTCTCCCAGGGCTTCAGAAGAGGAGCCCATGCCTGTAGGGTGTGTTTCCTGGAGTTGTACCTGGTGGGACCCATCAGAGACAGTGGCATCACATGAAGCCTCATGTTACCTCTGGAAGGGTTAGTGAGGGTACAGCTTCCTCATTCCTCAAGGGATCTTACCCACATGGTGCCATGGATGTGCTTGGGGACCCATGGAAAAAGAAGATGTAAAAGAAGCCCTTATCTCCCCCTGCTCCTCAAAATGACAGGACTGACACCCACCCCCCATCCCGCTGTGCTGCCCAAGCCCAATCCCTTGTGCAATGGAGCACGTCTGATGCAAACTCTGCTGACCGCCCTGGGAACCCAGGAGGGGCTTGCCTGGGAGGGAGACTAAACATGGAAATTCTCTGTGGGCCAAGGTGGCCCCTTTATCCCTCCTGGCCACTCACAGCCTGTGCCCCAAATATCTTCTCCTCCCCCTCTGCCTTCTCCTCTCCCCCACCCTCTGAAGCAAAGCCACAAACCTATATTTTGGAGTTTGCAGACAGATTCCTCTGTCATCACTTTCAGTGGAGGGGAAGGAGGTCGGAGAGAGAGGAGGGAATGCCAGTCAGGAACAAAAGTCCCCATTTAAACCCAGGCCGGTTCAGAATCCAGCTGACACAGCAAGAAATCAGGATCCGAAAGAAGTGAGAGGGAGATGATTTATGTTTTGCTCCTGAGAATCCACGGAAGGCTTTCAGGTGTCACGGGCTGCCCCGTGATCTGGCAGCCCCCTCCCCTTCCCTCCCTGCCTGGTTTTAGGCTAATGCTTCCATCTACCTCCAAGAGTACAGGAATTCTTAAAAGCCCCTCTTCCCTGCCCAAATTCTCTTTTCAACTTTCATATTTGGATGACAATAGGACACCGGCATCACCAGGAGAGGACGTTATTGGGTGCTGGGCTCCTGAGGGGACAGTGCCCAGCCAGACATCAGGACTCCTGGGTTTGGAGCGTCGGCCCTTCCCCTGGCTGCCTTTGTGAGGGGGAGGCATGCATAGCAGGTGTTCCGGTCCCTGAGGTGGGGCAGGGACCTGGGCCCTGCACAGCAGGAGTGACCAGTCTCCTCTCATCTCCATTCTCAGCACTGCCTCTTGGGATGTGGGCAGGCAGGGGACTGCCCAGCCTGCCCTCTCTGGCCTTGAACCACACAGAGAGCCAAGGCAATGCAGCTGGCCAAGAGGAGATGCTGAGGGTCAGCTGCGGGGGAAGTCAGTTCCACTTATTACACATTTGCATGGTGGCCTCGCATCCAATGCACGTTTTATGTTTTGTTAATGAGCTCTTCAACACCCGTCCCCGAATGGTGGGTCAATGAGTGGGAGTGTTCAGAACAAGAAATGAAGCAACTGGGTCAAGGGCACACGGTGTCTGACCATGCTGGAGGTGGAGTTCACAGCCAGACCCATCACATGCAGAGTGATGGTGCCCTGGGAATTATGTGGGAGGGGCTTCTCTTGGCTGTGGCTGCCTTCCTGATAAGCCTGATGGAGCCAATAGACTGAGCAGGTGGAGAGCAGCCTGCCCTTTGCTCTGCATGCCCTGGGATGGCAGTAGCCAGTGCTATGAGGAGAGAAAGAAGCTTTGAGAAAGGCACTGAATTTTTGAGACCAGGCATCCCCTGGGGTCAGATAGCTAGCCAGCTGCCCCTTCTCTGGTGGCAGTAGGGCACTGCCTCTCAGCTCTGTGTACATTGGGTGATTTAATAACAGGCACAAGGAAAGAGCACAGGGAGGTTCTGTTTTTAGATCGTGGACTTGAGCCTCTTACAGCTCTCTCTACACCTTCGTAAGAAAGCCTGTCAGCCTCACTAGGGTGGCTTCCTTGTGTCAGGTGAGTGCTGAGTTATTCCCTAAAGATTTGTGTCTCCCCTAACCCCCACTGTCGATGTGTCTGTCACTTGTCACTGTTGTCAATGATCCTAATGCAGCTCTCCTGCTGCCATTTAATTTTCTATGGCGTTGGAAACAGATACTCAAGCTTATTAGACTTGTATATAAAATAAGAATAAAAAGGCACTGAGTGATTCCTTAAGGGACCACTGAGTCAAATGCATTAGTGTGGAGGTGCGGAGATTTCTGGTTTAGCCAGGTTCTCGGCTGGGGAATCTAACGTCAGCTGAAAAGTAGATAGGCGAGGGAAGGAGTGGTGACAGGGACTACTTACTTTTATACCCTTCGCTATTATATTCTGAGGCATCTCAATTTCTCTATGTTTTCACCTGAGAGATGCTAGCCTGTTCCCTGGAAGGAACAGTTGCTTTTGGTAGTTTACAACGACTTAAAGCTGGTTCAGGTGGTGGAGAGATCTACCTATCTGAGTGTGGGGGTAGAGCCAGTTTATTGTTGGAAGTTTTATTTGCCCTCTTCCCTCCATGGTCTCCAAGTTCTCCTCACCCCAGCGTATCCTCGCTGCCTCCCAGCCCCTTCTCCTCCCCTGTCTGAATTCTCCACCTCTGCCCAGTCCTGGTTAAATCCACTTCCTCCACGAAGCCTTCCCTTCTAATACATCTTGCCCTTTCTTTAAAAAATTTTTTTTATTAAATCATAAACACATAGATCATGTATACGTTCATGCATTTATGGGGTACAATGTGCTGATTTCATGTAGAATTAGGAATGCTTACATCACACTGGTTAATGTATACCTTATCTCATTTACTTGATTATTGTGTTAAGACATTTATACTTTATACTAATAGATCCAACATGTACCCTTACCTTATGCACCATAGGAGGACCTTCCAGGCAATTGAAGCAACACCAAAAATACATTACTAGGATCTGATCAAACTAAAAAGCCTCTGCATAGCCAAGAACACAGTAAGTAAAGCAAGCAGACAGCCCTCAGAGTGGGAAAGGATATTTGCAGGTTATGCTTTTGACAAAGGTTTGATTAACAGAGTCCACAGAGAACTCAAACTTACTGATAAGAAAGGAGCAAGTAATCACATTTCATTGTGGGCAAGGGGCTTGAACAGATGCTTCTCTGAAGATGATATGGGCATGGCCTACAGACACATGAAAAAACGCTTGTCATCTTCAATCATCAGAGAAATGCAAATGTATGCCTCTTCAAAATCCCAATATTGGGAGATTTGTGAGTGCACCTGAGGGGGGTGGGAGGGATGCCTGTATCACTGTATCAGTATTCAGAATGATACTTGTTTAGCAGAAATTCTTATAATGCTCCAGAAAGAAAATTGAAGAATGTGTAGAATTAACAAATCTGTCAAGACAAAAGATTTCCCCATATTCAAAAAATGATTCTGAAAGTATTTTCTCTTTCAGAAATACTATGGATTCGATTATCCTTCTCCTCCCCACCAAGAAAAGATATGTTGAAGTTCTAAATCTCATTACCTCAGAATATCACTTTATGGGAAACTAAGGTCATTACAGATGTAATTAATTAAGCTAATATGAGCCTATTCTAGAGTAGGAAGTGTGCGTAATCCGATATGGCTGGTAGCCTTATGGGAAGATGGTCAATGGGAAGACACACCAAGATGCCATGAGATGCTGTAGGCAGAGATTGCAATGAAGCATCTACAATGCAAAGAAGCCCCTGGAGTGCAGCAAATAACCACCTGACTCTGAGAACAAGCAGGGAAGGACTCCCCTCAATGGATCACGGATTTGACAAAACCTTGATTTCACACTTTTACCTTTCAGTACTATGAGAATACATTTCTGCTGCTTTATTTTTTTTATTGTTTTTATTATTAAATCAAAGCTGTGTACATTAGTGCCATCAAAGGGTACAATGTGCTGGTTTCATACACAATCTGAACTATTTTCATCAAACTGATTAACATAGCCTTCATGGCATTGTCTTAGTTATTGCATGAAGACATTTCTATTCTGCATTTACTAAGGTTCGTCTGTAGGTGCATCTTAGAAGGGTACAGGTGAACCTTACTAAATGCAGAATTTCTGCTGTTTTAAACAATCCAGTTTGTGGTGCTTTGTTATAACAGTCATAGACAGGGAAATGAGGCACAAATGAAGTGTGATGTAGTTCAATGAACATAATGTACCAACTTTCCTGCCGCTATCTCAGTAGCCCATATCACTACAATATAGAGGCGGTTTGTGTTAACATCTCCATAGACCTTTGACACCGCAATAACAGAGTTCTTTGAAATAGTTTTCTTTTAAAAAAGGAATTTGAGCCAAATAACAAGACTTCATTAAATACATTGAGCAACAATCACAAAACACATAGGCAATGTTACATACAAGGGTGTAAGCAAATATTTAAATACCAGTCTCACGTGTTAGGCTTTCTGGCTCCTGGGATTCACGTCTCCCATACTGTGGAACTCAATCAGTACTTAGTGCATCCAAGTAGACATCTTGCATTTACTACAGTCTTCATAAATGGATACTGGTTGCTCTGGACTGAATTGTGTTGCCCCCCAAGTTCATATGTTGAGGCACTACTACCTGGCATTAGGCTCTTTAGGAGGTAATTAATTTTAAATGAGGTCACAGGGTAGGACCCTAACAAAAAAGATTAATGTCCTTATAGAAAGAGATCAGACATCAGAGCACTCTCATTCTCTCACTTTCTCTCTCCGTGCGCACACAGGGAAAGGTCTTATGAGAACACAGCCAGAAGGTGGCCTTCTGCAAGTTGGTAAGGGAGCTCTCACACACTTGGGCATGCTGGCACATTTCCCTGAACTTGCACTTCTTCCCTACAGACCTGTGAAAAAATGAATGCCTGCTGTTTAACCCATCTAGTCTACAGTATTTTGTTATGGAAGCCAGAGGAGACTGACCCACTAAGGAATGAACCACTACCCGCGTTATGGCAAGAAATCCAGAACAAAGTGTGACACAAAATATCAGGCTATTGGGAAGCTAATCCACCAAGGATGACGAGATTTTGGAAAAGATTGGGACTGTCCAGTCTTGCTGGTTCTATAGGATAATAATAGCCTTTACAACATTGTAGAAAATCTCCTACTGGGGGCAATCATTGGCACTCCTCCGTTACAGCACATGGCAAACACTGTGGTTACCTTGTGAGTTATGTATAATTCACTTGTGAGCAAGACATCCTTACTTTTTAATCACATTTAAGAATTTCATAGGCATACTTTGGTCATAAATCTCATTTTTTTTCAAAGTTTTAATTCAGATATAATAATGGATGCATGTTTTCTTCATAAACTTAGCTCATGTTCTGGACATTTTCATTTTGTTTGGTGAGCCACTTCTTTCTGAGCCAAGTGTGTTAACATCACCCTGACTGAGAGGTGACCTCCGACAATTCCAGAAAACATGCTGGGAGTTGTGTTGTTAGAGGACAACATGTAAGTTGACAATGAATTTGTGTCTGGGTTACATGCATGTAAAAACAAAGTGTGCAGTGTCAGTGCACTGATTATTAACTGTTAAAGTTGATCATTAGGCTTCAACTCAGAAATACATACTAACTATAATAATAACAATAAAAGTACAGTAATTCATAGTAATATTTGATGGAAAAATTAGGTTCATAATTGCCCTGGCAATCAATAAGTTGAAATTCCTGTCCTTCTTTTCCCAAAAGAAACTTCATATGTTTAAGTCCTAACCCTTGGTATCTCAGAATGTGACTGTAGTTAGAGGTAGGTCATTTAGGGTAATTAAGGTGAAATTACCCTAATTAAGGTGAGGTCATATGAGTGGGTCTTAACCTAATATCACTAGTGACCTTATAAGAAAAGTTGTTGACCAGACACAGCGGCTCACACCTGTAATCCTAGCATTCTGGGAGGCTAAGATGGCCAGATGGCTTGACCTCAGGAGTTCAAGACCAGCCTGAGCAAGAGCAAGACCTGTCTCTACTCAAAATAGAAAAACTAGCCAGGCATTGTGGAAGGTGCCTGTAGTCCTACGCTTGGCAGGGCGAAGTAAGAAGGATCACTTGACCCCAAGAGTTTAAGGTTGCTGTGAGCTATGACACCACGCCACGGCACGCTACCCAAGGGTGATAGAGTGAGACTGTCTCAAAAAAAGAACCGTTGTTTAAGACACAGACACAAACAGAAAAAAAGCCCATGCCATGTGAAGACATCCTGCAAGAAGATGGCCATCTGCAAGACCAGGAGAGAGGCCTGGGGAGAAATCAACCCTACCTACACCTCCATCTCGTACTTTCAGCCTCCAGAATGGTGAGAAAACCAACATCTGCTGTTGAAGCCACCCCATCTTTGGTACTTGTTATGGCAGCCCTAAAAAACTAACATGCCTTGCCTTTTTATCTTGTTTTAGAAAAGTCCTACATTATAATTTTAAAAATGAGCTCAAAAAAGTTTCTTCTCTTCACACACTGAAAAGTCTTCTGGGAATTCAGGGTTTCAACCAAGAGTTCAAGAATGAAAAGAGATGTGGCTGAATCCGATGGTAAGTACTGCGCCCATGCATAGGATTCTATTCCATTTCCTGCCTCATCACCACAATACCATGATGAATTATTTTGCTGCTGTAAAATACATTATGATCGTCTCAAATTCATTTCCCTTTAATGTATTTTGAACTACATTTACCCAATTTAGGCTGCATGAACACTGGTTTGCTTGTCATAACCATAACTTGTACACTGTCCCCGCAAATAATCTGCTCCATACTTGTCAAACCCCTATGCCCCACTTTAATTTCATCAGCAAAATTAAAATTCTCAATTATTCATTCTTTCATCCTATCCTAATGGAAACAAAATAGGCCATTAATGGTAAATATGCATAGCAACATTCATGCCCGGAATAAAATGCTTTCTCCCTTTCTCCTTTCTTTTTTCCCTCTTTTTGTTGGCCTCATCAAACTTATCAATACTTAGCTCAAGTCTGACTGCCACAGGGCAGTCTCCCTTGACTTCCCAAGTAGGTCAAGCCCTCTTATTGTGCTCCTATAACATCATAGTATCCTGTAAGTATCCTTAACAGCCTTATCAGTTTTTTGGACATGCAGAATCTCAGGCCCCATCTCAGAGCTACTGAAACACTCACTCATCCTCCAAGACCCAAGCTCAAAAGGCCTCCAACCCTCAGGGTTTCCTTGATTGCCTCATCCAGACTCAGGGCTTCCCTGTAACTTCTATGTATCTACTTCTAGAAGTGCAGTGTACACACTGTGTTTGACCTATTACTTTACATTTCATGTCCCTTTCTGCAGAAACTTCCAGGACAAAGACCATATCCTCTCTACCTTTGTAAACACAATGAGTTTAAAAACCTACCTCACAGAAAGTTCTGAATAATGATTTTCCAAAGCCATGAAACTGGAAAATAAAGGAGTTGGATTAGCTGATTAGCTTCGCAGCTCTAACATTCTATAAAGACGTAATTGTAATGCTTACATAAGATGCCACACAATTTCATGATTGAATCCAGGTTACATCTTTCAAAACGGAGTGTGTCCAGGCAGCCCAGAGGTTCCGAGACTCTGCATTTCGAACTAGCTCTCAGGTGATAATGCTGCTGGAACAACTACTATAGTAAGCTCTTACAGTCTAGCACACATCCAGAAACCAGCTCTGGTTCCCTAAAGGTATTTAAGACAGTAGTCTTACAAGCCAGTAATATCTTCAAAGTAATAAACAGCTAGAAAAAGGAGATCATTCTGCTGGCACCGGCCTACATTGCACCCCTTTTAATAAGACTCCAACATTGCTTCAGCTCTCATTTATAGCTTTGAATGAATAACTTAAAAACAAATCAAAATAAAAAACTCCGACGTGTTTTAATCTGCCCATTTTCCCATAGCCACGCAGACACTTTCAGTGTCTACTCTTTGAATGGAAAAACGAGAGCTTTGCCCTTTCAACCCTTGTGTGTTTATCAGATTACTTCCGTCAGAGAGTAAAGGGTGATCTCCTCCTCCCCACTCTGCAACCAATTGCCAGATAGTCTTTGCAAAAGTGGAGGCACTTCTTTTTTTTTTAAAATAAAACACACGCTCTTGCTATGTTACTCCGACTAGAGTGCAGTGGCTGTTCACAGGCACCATAACAGCATACTATAGCCTCCAATTTCTGGCCGTATGTGAGCCCCCTGAGTGGCTGGAACTGTAAGCGTGCACCAAGGCCCTAGGTTTCAGTGGAGGCTTTGTGGAATTTTAAGGAAAACTCTTGATAGTTCATAGATTGAATAAAGAGAACAGACTTTCAAAAATATGGAGTGACTGCATATGCTGAATCACTCCTTGCCTCTAAGTGAGGTTTCCGAGGGCTGCACAAGGCTCAGCGAGAGGAATGATGCTCTTATTTATGCAACAAATACTCTTTCCACCACGTCTATGTCCTGGACACTGCCGTTTGCAATTTGCAAATAGTTATTTCTCACATTCTCATAAAAACCTTACAAATACTACTATCACTATTTTGAAGATGAATAAACCGAGAGATTAAGTAACTGGTGCAAGTCCTCAGAGCAGGTAAATGGGGCGACCTACCATGTAAAGGAAGGATGAGGTCCACGTCACATGAGGAGGGAAAGCGGGAGAGAAAACAGACGCCCTGCTAGCAACGGACTTACATTTTTTTCTCTTTTCGCACCTAACCTTGGACTGTGTACATAAACCAGACATTTGATCTTAACCATGATTTTATGAAATTAAGAGTGTAGGCATTACTACACGTGTTTTTACCATTATTTGAAACCCCAGAACACAGATGTCACTTTTCATCAGCAAACTGGTATGTTACCCAAACTTGTTATTTTGTAGGTACCGATTTTGTCCATTTCATTTTATTATTGTTTACTATTCTCATTGCTTTAAAAAATACTTGACATTAAAGCCTTAAATATGAATATAAAAAAATAGAAGGGACTAGCCAAGTAGTTTCTAGATTTAATAGGAAAAGGCCACTTACTTTTACCATATCAAGAACCAACTACTCTTATAATCAGCATCTTCTCTTCACAGGAGAGTTGAGTACTTACGAGTGTCTTACATTTTTCTTACATTTTCTTCCCTGTTGAGAGTCACATGTAGCTGTGTCAATGAATCCAACTTTTCATTTTCCATCCTTAGTCTTTCTTGGTTCTTATATTTTTAACATGTGCAGAAAGTTCCAATTAGCATGAGATATAAGGTTCTGGACAGATTAAGTGCATAGATTAATTCTGAATGTTTTGAAGAGCAGAGGCCAGTAGGACATGGGTGAGAAGGTTTTCAAGAGGCAGGGAAAGGATTTATCTCTATAAAAAGCTAAAATGCCAATTCAATTAAGTGGGGTAAGAAAGCCTAACGTTGAAAAAAATAAAAGTGCCATCATCTCAATTTTCTATAAAAATATAATGCTTTAATTTATAAAATTAAAAGAGAAATATATGAGACCGAGAAAGAACAGAGTTTATATACGGATGGACTTTATACCTACGTGAGAACCATTCCTTTCACAAACATTTATTAAGCACATTTCAAAACAGGTTGGCTGATAAAAATAGTTTATATATTAAAATAATATCATAAGTTTACAAGCATTCAAACCTTAGGCCTTGATTATATGTTAAGTGTTATTGTATCTCTAAGTAAATGGTTGTGGTTGTAGAATCCACAACCCTGTGCCAGGGCAGCTATCTTAAAAGCACTCGGCCCATTATTTTATTCTTTAGACAAGTGGGACATATATTTTATGCAATGTCCATAGCAACTGTGGGATATTAAATTCTATATGCCTATTTTCATTAAAATTACAAAATCAATTTAATCTCAAGGAGGATGTGGAAATCATATCTTGTAACTTTCTAGTACTGTGTATTTGAAAATTGAGTTGCACAATCCTTATTCTTCTTGATCAGACACTGACCAAGTCACTACTCTAGCACATGCAAATGGAAGGTGCAGCCGGTAGCAAGAATCACTCCTGTCATTATAACTATCTAATCCTAAATGAGCATATTATTTTTTTATTTTATTTTTATTTTATTTTATTTTTTTGCAGTTTTTGGCCAGGGCCAGGTTTGAACCCACCACCTCCAGTATATGGGGCCAGCACCCTACTCCTTTGAGCATATTATTTTCTAAAAATATTAATAGTCGTACCATATTCATCAGGTAACTATTATAGAATGATTCTTTTGCTTTTATCCTATTTCTAAATATCTTTCAAAACGCATTCACTTTGGGGGAAACTTTAAAGCTTGCTTTCTTCAAAGCTTATAGATTAATACAATTGATAATTTAGAAGTAACTGTGCTGATGGCAGCCTAAAATATTATTAATGAAACAAAAGTCAAACAAAGACTATCTGCATCCTAAGCAGTAGATGTGCTCCTAAGCAAACAAGATAGGACAGTATTAGCCAATTTTAGTGGGGTTATGTTTGTATGTTTCAGTTTGAGTTGAGGTACCTAAAAGAACAAGGGCCACAAACAGGCTTTAGTTATGCCATAGAGTTTTACAATGGGGTAAATTTGGTGTCAGTGCTACAGAAGGTTGTGATTGAAAATTTTCCCGTGGAAGAAGAAATGTCACCGTACTTTGATAAGCGAGAGATGAACTTTTTTTTTCCCTCGTGCCATCAGCAAGACGAAAAGAACAAAATGCATCATTTATAACCCACGGCTCAACTATTATCTCCTGGTAAGACACTTGTTTTAAACACACAAGGACCTTTTTTCTCCCTCTGCAAAGTCTAGAGCTCTCTGCAAGGCTCCTTCTCCCCTAGAGCCATAAAAGAAAGTTGACACTTGCGTAGCCAAAGTTTCTAGGCAACCACAGAAGGGCACTCCTCCCCCTCCAGGTCACGGCCAGTTCTGAAGTACAGAGGAAGCTCGGGCGGGCGCAGCACATGTCTCTGTGATCACAGATAGCATCTGAACCAATGCGGAGAGAAAATCCTGCTCTGCCCCAAAGGCTTCACAGACTCCTCTCCCCACTTCACCCACAGGGTGGAGAAAGGGTACTTGCTCAAATTACTGCTCTAAACATTTCTCGATGCTAAAATTGCATCGTGTGTCTGCGGGTGTGCATGTGTATGTGTGAGACACTCAAGACTCATCTTACGATTGCCAAAACCAGGAAAAATTAGATAAAGGAGAACAGAGAAGAGTGATGAGGATAGTTTAGGCATCTTTCACTTATTCGTTCTGCAAACATCAGTTGAGAAAGAACGTTGGGTACTGAGGATACAGCTGAAGATCAAAGTTCCTCCGCTGTCACAACATTTACGGTCATCAGTGCCAACAATTATGATGGCATTAACCTAACAAGGAAAGATTTAGATTCTGTACAGCATTCAATCCATTTTAGTAAACATCTCAGCATTTATGTAATTTATATCTCCCTAAGACCCTTCAATTATGCAACATAAATATTTTCCTATACATTTTAAACATCAACAGAGTTAACATACAAACACTTAGAGGCGGTGAGTATTCCCATGTCATTATTTTCTGTTGACAGCTGAAGTTACTCTAGCTAGCTACACATGTAAATTGATGCAATGAACAAAATAGATTTCAGAGATTTGCTCAGGTGAAAAAAAATCTGGGGAGAAGCCAGGACTGGAACATGGGCAAACACACATAATCTTTTCACTGAGATGCTGTCACTATGTGCCCCTGTCACTGATGCTTTTGACCATCAGGGGTCGGAATACCGCTGCTCCAAGATGTCACGGCTACACACACATCTGTACAAAAATAAATTCCTAACACATCAAACAATTTGCTGATTATTCCCTATAAATAACAACCCCACTAAGTGCCTGTGTTATTTTAGAGTTGCCTCTCCTCTCTGATCAGTATCTGCGGAGAATTTTACCAACATAGTAGCTGCCACCATCAGGAGGGAGACGGGGAGGGGGAGACAATAATTGTCAGATGCAACAGAGCAGAGAAGAAATTACTCTTCCAGAGGATTTACTTCAAAGCTCTGGATGCTGTAATTCTTGAC
Organism: Arctocebus calabarensis; assembly: GCA_963573935.1. Taxonomy (NCBI): domain Eukaryota; kingdom Metazoa; phylum Chordata; class Mammalia; order Primates; family Lorisidae; genus Arctocebus; species Arctocebus calabarensis. The sequence goes on along the minus strand of CAUYON010200447.1, from coordinate 1,788 downwards.
TTTATAAAGCCATAACCTGAGTATCAATCCTGGTTGGGCCACTGCGCGCTGTCAGTCCCAGAGCTGGGTGACGGGGTGGAGGGGCACAAGAGCGGGACACGCAGTGTGGCTGCAGAATGCGATGACAGGGGAAGACAAGAGCGCAGTTTGGGGACAGCACCCCATTTTATGTTCTGGATCTCCCTTTCTGCATTTCCCCGTATATGCCAATAATAGCAAGCTTGTGTTCTCTGAGGAACTGGTGTCAAGATAGTCTCATACAATCTGGATGTGAAAGACTTACTACTCTTTTTGCTTTAAAAAGCTTACTGGATAACTCTCTTCCAGAATTAGTAACGTTAATTGAACATTCATTATGGGCAAAGGACCATACTGAGTACTTTCATTTCAGGATCTCAAAAACATTATGTGAGGTAGATAATTTTAAGCCCATTATACAGATGAAAAAATGAAAGTAATTTGCTCAAAGTTAGAATAAGGGCTAGAATAGGAACTAGGACTTAATTCCATTAGACTATTACTCATAGTATTTACTGAGCACCTACTATACAGTAGCCACGGAGCTACACAGAAAGGCAGGATAGCTTCAGGGTTAAGAGGACAGGCGTTTTCATGGCACCCAATCCGAGATTCATGCAGAAGCTTTCAGCTTCCAAATGTGCACAGCCAAACAGAACAGATGAGACTTATAATTTCAAATTGAAATAATATCTGAACTCAGCATATATTTTCAATATCCTTTCTCAATAAAATAATGTACAGACTTGAACTTTGTTGACTAATAAAGCACAAGGTTTTTATACTAATTTTCAAAGATGTATATTAAGTCATCAGCAGGAAATAGTAAACATTTACTTTAATTATATGGGAAAAGACCAAAGATGGTGTTCTCTTAAATACTGCTCCTTATTTTTCTTTGTAAAGTTTTATATAAGTAATGCCTGAACATAAATCTTATAAAAATCATCCAAAAAATATTTTTGAAAAGAATGTTTTAAGCTTCTCTTGTTCCATTTCTTTCACCTGAAGTCACTGATATTAACAATTTGAGATTGAATATCATTTTATAAATAGTTCAATGCACTTCATTATTTTCATATGCATTTATCATACACCAAATACTTATATATGCATGAAACTTTTTATATCAATATATAAACAGTGATCTAATTACTTTACATACATAATAGGTTTTTGTATCCATAGAGGGCAAGTTATTCCTCATTTTTTCCCTTCCAATTATTTATAAGTTCCACATTTTGTTACATTATTATTTTTGTTACATTATTCTTCTGTTACATTTATGCTTTTAATTTCCATATCTTTTTCTACAATTTCCTATCAATTCAATAGCATAAATGCAGTTTATTTTATATTTACATGCCTATTTTCTTAAAATCATTAATTATATACTGTAATGGCTGGCTCATTCCTTATCCCTCCCCACCCCAGCCAATATGTACCTCTGAGCTAGGAGTGACCCTGAAATATTCTTATCTTTCACAGTCATTTTTTCCTGAAAGTTTCCAGAGCTATAGTTTGGTTTCCTGATTTTATGAATCTAGATCTATCTACTTTCTATCTTCTAGAAATTGCTCATGGTTTCTTAGTTTGCTGATAGCCTTCATTCTTGTTTTCCAGAATTTCTTTTTTTTTTTTTTAATAATTTTATTGAATCATAATTATGTACATTGGTGCAATCACAGGGCACGATTCATATACATTCAGAAATATTTTGATCATACTGTTACAGATATCCTTCATAGCATTTCCTTGATCACTATATAA
>CAUYON010200441.1:0-22796 GCA_963573935.1 Arctocebus calabarensis | reverse complement strand
CCCACAGCCGCCGACAGGATCAGACCGAATGAACAGACGCAACCACTTGCCCAATATCCGCCACTTTAGCCTTCCTCAGGGTGTCCAGAAGCCTCATGCTGTCTCCCTGTGTCCCCAAAGGGAAGTTTCTGGGCAGATCTCACCTGGCAGAGATGCCTGAAGTCCTCTCTCCCCAGTCTCACTGTGCCCAGCTGCAAGGAAGCTGTTACTCGTCCGCCATCTTGCTCCGCCCTCTAAGTCTTCATCTTTCAAGTTTAACTCTTTAATCTAGTGAGAGTCTATCTTAGTTAATGGTGAAAGGTGTGGGTCCTGTTTCAGTCATCTACAGGTTGCCAGCCAGTTCATCCAACACCATTTGTTAAATAGGGAATCTTCCCCCCATTGAATGTTTTTTTTTTTTTTGGTTGCAGTCGTCATTGTTGTTTGGCAGGCCCAGGCTGGATTCGAACCCACCAGCTCAGGTGTACATGGCTGGCACCTTAGCCCATTGAGCCACAGGTGCCGAGCCCCCATTGAATGTTTTTAATTGGTTTGTCAAAGATCAAATAACAGTAAGTAGTTGGGTTCATCTCTTGGTTCTCTATTCTGTACCATACATCTACCTCTCTGTTTTTGTGGTATATGTACACAGTGGAATATTATGCAGCCTTAAAGAAAGATGGAGACTTTACCTCTTTCATGTTTATATAGATGAAGCTGGAACATATTCTTCTTAGCAAAGTATCTCAAGAATGGAAGAAAAAGTGTCCAGTGTATTCAGCCCTACTATGAAACCCAGTTATAGCCCAAGAAGAAGGGGAAAGGGGAGAGAGGAGGATGGGTGGAGGGAGGGTAATTGGTGGGACCACACTTATGGTGCATCTTACAAGAGACAAATGAAATTTACTAAATGTAGAATACGAATGTCTGAACACAATAACTAAGAAGGTGCCATGAAGACTATGTTAACCAGTCTGATAAAAATATTTCAGATTGTATATAAAACCATCACATTGTATCCCCTGATTGCATTAATGTACACAGCTATGATTTAATTTTTAAAAAAAAAGAAAGAAAGAAAGAAACAGCTCAAATCCACTTCTGGGAAGTTGCTCTGTCTCTTCTTTTGATTCTACAAGCCCGTATGCTTGGAAGCAAATCTCCCTTCCCTCAGATCTCTCAGAATTCTGGAGCTTCCATTGTAGCTATTTATAATCTCCTTTCCCCTCCACTAAATTGTAAACCTTCAAATGCAGAATTCACATCAGATTCATTTTTACATTCCTACTGCATCTAGGAAGAGTAATATGTAGTGAGAGTTCTAAAAATATTTGTCAGTAGCTTACTATAAATTATTTGTGTTGCTTGCTTCAGTATCTTATGAGCTACATTAATCCCTACACATGTAGAAATCTAGTTCTTCCATTAGTCTGATCCATTTTATAATAGATAATTTTTCACATTAATTTACAAATTGATTATTGTTAATCACTGGCAATTTGAACTTGGTCAAGTTACCTACTGAGAATGGATTCTCAGAAATTTCTAGTTGGGTTGATAATAGTACTAATAAATGATAAGGGGCAGAATCTCCAAATGAAATACTTGTATCAATTTTTTTTGAAAATAGAAAGCTTATAAATGAGTTTGTGAGCACACATGACAGTTCCTTATTTATTCTAGCTATCTTTGTAATTATGATATCTTCATCCATGGAAATTATTATAAACTTAGTTGCGATTCTTGCTAGTCAATCTTTGTGACTTCTAAATATCACAGAAAATTGGGAGAAAAAGAAATTTGCTTGACTCATTCAGTTGTTAGAGATACAGCAATCATGTTCTTCCTCTCCATATTTCTTCTCTGTAATGGCCTTCAGAAAAGGAAAGTAATCAGGGAGGCTGGAATGAAACCTCCTTTGGAAAAAAATATGGTTTCCTCAGTTTAGTCACTCTAAATCCATACAGCTTATATTTACATCCCCAAAATAGTGGCTATAAAGAAAGTCAGCAAAGGGATGGTTTCTGTAAGATACTCTTGATTCTATTATGCAAATACAACAGCCTGCAGTGCTAAATCCACAAAGAAGCTTTTTTAAGAATCTGATATGAAAAAAAAAATGTGATATGAACAGAAATAGTTAAGTTTGCCACCAGTTTCTTGTCTCAATAATCATATCATTATCAACCTAACTAAAGTCTACAAGAAGAACATTGGAAAAGTTTTAAGGAACATTTAAACATGTTTCAGGAGGACCTAATATTGAATCCAGAAATAATCATCAAGCTATAAACTTTTCCAAACGTCTCCAAAGATATATATTTTTTTGTCTTACTAAGAAAAAACATATTTCTCTAGAGTCATTATTTTAATCTTCTTTGGAACAGAACATCAAATGCCAATTGTGATATTTTATGTTCTAGACTGGCACCATCCACTATGGCAGTCACCAGCCACATGAGGCCACTGAGCATGTGCAGCAAGCCCCGCCCAAATGGGGATATGCTTAAAGGTAAAACACAAGTCAGGGGTTGAAGACTGAAGACTGAGTATGGGGAGAAGAATGCAAAATATCTCATTAGTCATTTTTATATTGTCATACATGAAAATGAAAATATTCTAGACATATTTGTTTAAAAAAAGATATTGTTAACATTTTGCCTATTTATTTTCTTTTTTTATAATAGTGGTTATTAGAGAATTTAAAATTATACAGTGGCTTATATTTGCAACTAATCATATTTCTATTAGGTAGCATGACTCCATATATGTTTACCTAGTTTTGGTCAGATTAGAAATTTTTTTTTAAGAACATACAACTATTTATTCAGTACTCTGGGTTTTACAAACTATGAGTGGTGAGTCAAGAAATTTTTTAAAATAATGGACGAGGACTTTCTGTAGAGATGGGTTGGTGTTGAGAGGAAAGAGTTTGGAAAATGTCTTAAGATATCATGACTTGTTTTACTCTTTGTGCAATACAGAGATACTAAAATTGTGCCTGGCTCTGTAGCATGAGATACGTGCTCCAACATGCTGGTCAACAAACGTGGACAGCCACATCCAGCACACTATTTACTACTTAACAAACAATGGCTAATAATCACACCAGAGCATTACAAATCTAATGTCAAGATACCAACAAGACAGGCGAAGAATTCAGGAAAGAAAAATTTTGAATCTTCAAAATAAAATTGCTACAAAAAACCCAGATGAAATTTTTAAACGTGGATGATATTTTTATCTTCTTATCATATAACTTGATCTACAGATTCTTTTTTAGCCACTGATGTAGTAAAGATAGTTTTAAAATGTTAAAGATATAATGGAAAATTTTCTTATAAATTTTTAAAAATCTGGCTTCTGCAAGTTTTTTACTTGCTTCATCTTTGAGAGAAATTACCATTTCCACGTCACCAAATGAAAAGCGCAAAAGTAAATGAGACGCTAATAAGAGACAGATAGTTTGGGAGGTGCCTATTAACATATAAAAGTATATTGCACTCTAATCAAATTTCCAAATTCTTGTTAGACATGCTTATTTGCTATAATTCTATCCACTAGAAATGAATTTGAATCAGGTACTTAACATTCAAATCTTCTATCTGTGTTATTTAAACCAGAGGAAAAGAGCCGTGAGTAGTGGCTAAGTGTGTGGCTCCCCTTGCATGGCTATTGTTGCTAGGGAAACCACTTCCTCCTAACCCTGTGATCAGCGAGTCCATCCCACTATCTGGCATCATTGCCTCTCAAGAAGGGCAATCTCACTGCATGGCATAAGAATAGGAAACAAAAGGGACAAAAAAAGGCCCATCATCCTGCTGCATACATTTCTCAGAAAATCTACATGGCAGTGACTTCTGGGAAATGCAAAGCAGAGCAATCCCCTAAAACTACTATATGCACATGTGCCTGTGGCTACCAGGTTCTTCATTCACACATACAAGTATGCAAAAACACCAATTTCCAAGTCACACTTGTGATTGCAAAAGAGAATGTAATGTGTCAGGCCTGGACAGGACAGGGCTTGGCAGATCAGCATCCCAGGGCATGCTAGGTCAGCAATGGAGCCCTGTAATCCTTCTGAGAGACAGATTCACTAGCTGGCAATATGATCAGGGAAGTGGTTTTGTGGATTCTGAGAACCAGTATACAGAAGACTGATGCTGGTGTCCTAGGCGCTAGGGTCAGGCTGAGGTGTAAAATAGGTCAACTTGCCAAATAAGAGCATCATCGTGAGTGAATAAAAAGAAAGTTGGCAAGTGGTAAGAAGAAAACAGGCCACAAAGGTTGGCTTCCTCCTGGACATCTGAACAACCCACTCCAAGACCCAATCTGGCTCCATAAAACAAATAAAACCTTGGAAAGTGATAATGCCTAATTTGAAAGAATGCAGTTAAAAGCACAGTTCTACTGTCGTGTGTGCAAAAGACATCAAATAATCAGTTCCTCTCCTGTTTTTTGTTTTACTGTTTTTCTAGCATTGCTGATGTGTTCCATAAATGTTTGCTAAATTGAATTGCATATACAAGACTTAGTATGGCAAAATATAAGATGATGTCTACCAAATTCTGAACTCCACGATATAAAAAACTTCAGTCATAGCAGATAATTATGCAACTAACTCAGCAACAAGATTGCAAAAAATAAATTACACTATGTTGAAAATTTATTACACCATAACTCAAAGGCACTTACTGTGAAGCAGATGTACTAATGGGTACAGCTTGGTATCAAGACCATGTACAAAAACTCTATTCAGGGACACTTAATTTCCTTTATTCTTATACAAACTATGCTATGTGACACTTAACTGCTTTATAACATATGTATGTTTGTGTCCTCTTTTTGAATTATAATAGAGTGTGGTCCCTGAATATTGTTACCATAAGGAGTACCTCCTCAGAAAACCATATCAATTTAGAAAGTTGTTTTAGGTAATACATAATACAATTGACAAAATACAATCACCAGAGTACCATCCAAAACTTTACCATCAATTTATCTATAGGATACATAAAAACAGAAGTAAGTTTTCTCAAGTTCTCCATCATTAAGAACTGACATTCATCCATTAGTTTCTGGACTGCTTTTAGGAAGTGACACTTAACAAGAATGTGCTTACAAATTCTCCTCCTAAAACATATTCAAATTGTCTTCTGAACTTCACTTTCCAAATGCTTGCAATCATCAGTTTTGACACTCTTACACATATCTAAGATAACTAAGAAAAATTAAAATTCATTTTGAAAGAATTAATGGAAGAAAAGGGTAAATTGCTGTTGATCATACATGGTTTTAATTCCCTTTTTTCCTAGACATTTTCTAGAGAGTCACTATCTTCCCAGTGATCCAAAATTAAAAGATTCCTTTCCTGAAAATTTAAGAAGTTAGTTGTAAATGTAATGAAGATTCAATCACCAGGCATTGCAGGAGCTACCTAGTTATTCCTGATATAAAGAGAAAAAGAAAAGAGGAAAATAATATTCAAAATTGTCTGTTTAATTGTGACCCCAGCAGCTCTCCAAAATGCACCATTAGCACTCCAGCGCCAAGGACACTAGATAAGAGGACAAGCGCATTCTCCCAAGATTATGTCCCATAACCTAGTATAAGGATATAGCTCTTTATGGTATTGTCTCCCTAATCCCCACAATTTTTCTAAGATGAGTATGACCATCTCATTTTATTAGTAGGCTTGAACTAGAGATACAATTTACCAAGGTATAATTTCTTAACTTAATTCTGATGAGCTATCAACTCTGCATTTGACCAGCCAGAGCATTTATGAGTCCCAAGCGGTTGAATTCACTTGTGATGTGTTTGATGGGTTCAAATGCCAGTCACTGATACACAGACAACATTATTGTTTGGGGAAACTTCATGTGTAGTGAAGCAATGCTCGATACAGTATGTATCCAATAGGACAAAAATTCACCTGTGGGATTTGTATTCTTTCCTTCACCATCTTCACTCCCCATCCCCAAACGAAAACGCCTTTGGCAATGTCCCATTTGGTATTTCCTCTTCCCTGTTCTCTTGAGAGAGGCAATGAGACGGGAGGCAAATCTTGAGGGAAACAGTAAAATCCAAAAATGAACAGATTCTCAGGAGGCTGCATGTGGTGGTGAGTGGGTGAAATGTCTGCTTCGCTGTATGCGGGAAAGCACAGCATGGTAGAGAGTGGATTCAGGGAGACCGAGAGATCAGAGAAGAAGAGGAATGTGTGAGAAAAGATTGCAATGCCTGTTCAGTGTGTTCTTAAAACACTTCACTAATGCAAAGCTGGATACTTTACAAGCATTACATATAGTAGTAAATATTAGCCAATTGTAAATACATGATAGCAAGGACATAAACTACTTTAGATAAAATTTCTCAAACCCAATGTTTCCTGTAAGTAAAAAGGCTAAAGAAAAATCACCAAACTATGACAGGAGTTGGAAGAATCTGTAGTAGCATCACATCCACATGCCTGGCACCTGATCAAAGTGTGTAAGACGGTCCCTGCACAACAGCTTGGGCGAGAGCCCAGGTTAACTTACATGAGGGCTTCCTCCAGCGTTCTCTTGCCTTTTCCCTCTTCTTTCTCTCCAAGTAGCCCAAAGCCACGTTTTAAAAAGTGACCTTCAACAAACTGAATAATTTCTTCAGTACCTGGTACATTGGAAAGCCTTGACGGATTTAGCTGTAATAAGCAGTCGTAAAAAATATACGGTTTTATGAAGCCTTTGAAGTCTCAGACAACTTCCCTTAAATAGCTTCAATTGACGATTGGGCTAGATGATTGACTGAGCCCCTTACAAGGCAAAAATCCCATGAATCGGGATTAGCAGAAGCAGATAGATACTACAGCTTGGGGCTGTTAATACAGCTTTTCCAGCGTTTAGAATAGTTTTGGATCCGAAACAGGCCACTTGAATTGTTCAGCTACTAACTACTCAGTGATGCCCAGCCTTCACTAGGCTAACAACAAAATTAAACCAGGAAGAAAATTTCATTTCAATTCCCCTAGTGTAAAGAATAATCTGATAAAAGTTTTTCATTAAGTTCAATTAGGAAACACGGCCCAGTGCAGCAGAGTTAAAGATTCTTTTTGTGCCGCTGGATTGTCCCTTAGCACTCTGAGAGCTCGAGTTTTCCCTTCAGCAAATTCCTTCACTTTTTACAACTACCTTCCATATTTATTTCTGTAATTTGAAAAACAAGTTTGAAAATAATATAAGAAAATGTTCTTAATATTTAATTTCTCAGTTAAAGATGTAAAATACCCCAGAAATTTTCTCTGGTTGGTGGATGAATCCGATTTCTAATCGTGTGTGAGCTAAATACCATTTTTCTTAATTTTCAAGGACTTTTTAGACTAATTACTGCCTTTCAAAATAGTAATTGCATACTTAATCATGTATGGCATCTAGGGCATGGTTTCTGGAGAAATAAAATGTTAAAGCACCAATTATAAATAATAAATAAATAATCATCATCAACCAAGAGCACAGGAATTCATAGAAAATAAATCTACTAAAATCAATGAACTTAATAAACAACTGCGGGACGGCAAAAGTGACTGACCGAATTTACCAAAACACATGTTCTAAAAGAATATTTTAAGAAATATTAAAACATATTTAATATATACTTAATTAAACAGCATATTTAAATTTATAATATATTTAAGGAAAGTGAATCTTTTCAGTTTAAAATATGTCAGACACTATTTCACATGCTTTACATAAGTTGTTTACTCTTCTCAATAATTTAATGAGGTATATCCTTTATCCCCCTTTACAAAGAAGGAAACTGAGGCCTGACAATGTTGAGTGTCTTGTCTAATTTACACAGCCTATCAGCTGTGGAGTTTTGTCCAATATATAATAATGCCTCCTGAAATGATATTCATAGAAAATATATTAACTAACATATCTAAGGATTCAATAAATATATCAAAATTATGGAGATTAAACAGTATTGTGATTCAGCCTTTAAAAGTTTGAATATTGTTTTAAATACTGAGAAAGATATATTCATTAGATAAATGAACAAAATTTAAGGAGAGTATATTCATATTTACTAAATATGTTTAAGAATTAAACATAACATTACTGAGGCTATATTCTGTTCATTAGAAAAGAATCACAAATCCAAGACAGAAAGGAATTAAATGCCACCTCTTGAAGGGAGAATCAAAGAATTTCTCAACATAATTTAAAACCACCAAATGAGGAAAATTTAATCAAGAGAAAAATCTTAAAGGAAGAAGATTTTCTATGAAGATTTTATGAGATTAAGGTTAGAACTACCATAGGTTAGATGTCCTCTGAATACTTCATTGAGATGAAGGGTTTACTTTCTAAATATTTTCTTTTAAAACAGAGATAAATAGTTACTTCAAATTTTTTCAATGTTGAGATTTCTGAATGTTTAGGGCTTTCTGGATTAGATTAGTGATATGGTCCACCAACAGGCTTTCAGACCTATAAATATATGCATCTCCTGGATGTCCCAAAGATACCTTTGCTGGAACCCAGCCGTATTGAACTCGTAATCTTCTAAGTTTTTGTTCTGTTCTACTGTTCTCTGTCATTTGATAGGACCAGCATCCATCTGGTTGTGTCAGCCAGAAACCTGGGAGTTACCCTTGACGTTTCTTCTTCCTCATTCTGCGTTCCCATACATCACCAAGCTATGTTGGTCTAACCTCCTCTGTATATTCCCGCCTTCTAGTATCTCACCAGCTCCACCTCAATAGTCTTGGTCCAGAATACTATCATCTTTTGATTTGATTCTACACAAGCATTAAGATCCATATACACTATAACCACCATCTAATCCATTTTCCATATTACCATCAAACTTATTTGCCAAACACAAATCTGATCATGTCACTAACTGACTTAAAATCCTCAGTTATTTCCTATTGCTCTTGGAGTAAATATAACCCTTTTCAACAGGCTACAAGTCCCTGTGGTCAAGCTCTAGACTCACTCCTCACTCCCCCTGCCCTACCATATTATAACTCCACAACGGCAAGGACTGCACCCATTTCATTTACTGCTTTATCTCCACTGCCTGCTTGAGCACCTGTTATATACCAGATGCTCAATATATAGTTGTTTAATGCATAATTAAATGATCAAGTGGGTAAATGAATCAGTCAAACAAATCTAGTCACAGTCAACTGGACACACACAATTTTCCATCATGGTGCTTTATTTTAGAGTTGCCTATCTAAATCTCTGTCCTTTAATTCTCAACTCAAATGTCACCTCCAATAACAAGGCTTCCTTGACTCATCTAAAAATAATTATACCACCCTACCACGAACTAAAGTTCATATATATTCGTCTTATATACTACACTTACACTCATCTGATTAAATAGCTTTAATGTAGTGAATAAACCCAGTTAAACTCCACATTTCTTGAAGGCAAGCATTGAGCTTATAGTTTTGTGTATTCTGCGCATGACTTGACATGCACATATGTGTGAGCATGTGTGCTTTATTTGATTGATTTGATTGACTGATCCAGAAACATCTGGATGATTTTGCCTGCCACTAGAGCGACACTTTGTGATATCAGAAAGAGTGGATGAGGCTAATAAAAATGTGATGGCCCAATAAAAATGTTGGGAAAGCAATATATCTCCTGAATCTAACTTTAAGTATCAACAATAGCAGACTCATTTGGCCTATAAATTTTTGTTGGTTTTCCAAACTCAAGTGTAATAAAAATCTACTTTGTAGTTACAAAATGTGTAGTGGCTGTGGTTTGTTTTTAAGAATTGGCAAAGCTTCATATATGAAAAATTTTCCAAATAATTAAGGAGAGTTAATTTTTAGAAAAAAACTTTTAAAATCTTTAATCATTGTGACTACTTTTAATGTATAATATAAAGTATAAAATATACCATCACATTAAAACTATGTCATAGTTAGCTTTGCTTTAGATGGGATTAAAATAAGCATATAAGTCTAAAATAATAATTCTAAATTAAAATATTGAAACACAGAAATACCTTGTTTTATTATGCTTTATCATGCTTCATAGATAATGTGTTTTTTACAAATGGAAGATTGGTGGCAAGCTGGCAGCAAGCGAGTGTCCTTGGTCTGCTAGCTTTCATTCCATTGCCAGGTGTTATGGAGCATCACCTGTGTGTCAGGCACTAGGTTTAGAACCAGAGAAATAAAATGATTAAGAAAGTTTCTTCCCTTGAAAAGCTCACAACACAAAAGAGAAGTCACCATGGCAAAAAATAAATTAATGGGCTTGGCGCCCATGGCTCACACAGCTAAGGCACCGGCCACATCACCTGAGCTGGTGGGTTCAAATCCAGCCTGGGCCTGCCTAACAACAATGACGACTGCAACCAAAAAATAGCCGGGTGTTGTGGCAGGCGCCAGTAGTCCCAGCTACTTGGGAGGCAAAGACAGGAGACTCGCTTAAGCCCAGGAGTTGGAGGTTGCTGTGAGCTATGGTGCCACAGCACTCTACCCAGGGTGATAGCTTGAGGCTCTTTCGCAAACAAATAAATAAAAATAAATAAATTAATGAATGAGTGTATGAATAAAGAAACAAAGAAACATCCTAGAGTAAGTCCCCTAATAGAAGCTCATCTATTGAAGAATCAATTATGGAGGGCAAAAAAGCAATGATCAACCCTGCTTGGTGAAGGGGCTGTCAACAAAAGGGGCCAACGCAGGAGCTGCATTTGGGAGACCATGCAGACGTTCATCACTCTATTGGGGTCACATCATTTTAGGTATGACGTATACAAGAAGTCTTCTGAATGACTGGGGGCTGGGGTGTGGCATAGTCAAAACTGGAAACTGAGGCCAAAGGACAAGTAGAGGCCCAGCCTGCCATGGCGAGGTGACAAAGGAGCAATAATGAGATGGGCATGTGGTCAGGGTCCTATTTAAAAATCAATAATGCCACAGGTGTTGTGTTCTCTTATGAGTGTCAATGTAAGAAATTTGAAAAGTACTCTTTCCAGAAGAGATAATCTTAGAAAAAACTTTTCCAAATTGCTAAAAGTGAGAAGCACTGCAAACTGTGGTGAGGTAAATCAAAACTTAACAAAATAGTAATGCTTTTCCTTTAAGATCGGGAACAAGACAAGGATGTCCACTTTTGCCACATAATCCTGGGAGTCCTAGCCAGCAGGACGGTTAGGCAAGAGAAAGAAATGAAAGTCCATCAAAAGTGGGTAAGATGAAGTTACGTTGGCCCTGTTTGTAGACAACATGAACTCATTCACAGGAAATCCTAAAGACTCCACCAGAAAACTGTTAGAATTAACAAATTCAATAACTGGTGGGATCAAAATCAACATATAAAAAAACAGCACAGTGTTGGGCGGTGCCTGTGGATCAGTGAGTAGGGTGCTGGCCCCATACACGGAGAGTGGGGGGTTTAAACCAGGCCCAGGCGAACTGCAACAAAAGAATAGCCAGGCGTCGCGGAGGATGCCTGTAGTTCCAGCTACTCGGGAGGCTGAGGCAAGAGAATCGCCAGGAGTTGGAGTTTGCTGTGAGCTGTGTGACGCCATAGCACTCTGCGGAAGGCAATAAAGTGAGACTTGGTCTCTACAAAAAAATATATATATATTGTTTCTATATGCTAACAATAAGCTATTAGAAAAAGAAAAATTAAAAAATATTATTTACAGTAGACAAAAAATTAATAATAAGATAATGAGGAATGAATTTAACCAAGAAGGTGAAAGGCCTATGCAATGAAAACTATTGATGAAGGAAATTGAAGACACAAATAATGAAAAATTATTTCATGTTCATGGTTGATTTAATATTATTAAAATTCCCATACTACCCAAACCAATCTATAGATTCAATATAATTCCTATCAAAATTTCAATGACACATTTTAAAGACATAGAAAACTCCAAAAAAATTATGTGGACCCACAGAAGACCCCAAATAGCCAAAGAAACCTTGGGCAAAAGAAAAAAGCTGAAGGCATCATTCTATATTACTTCAAAATATATTACAAAGCTCTCATAGTAGTCAAAACAGCCATATGAAACTGGCATAGAAACAGACACATAGCCCAACAAATTAGAACAGAACTCAGAAATAAAGCCACACATTTATGATTTTCAAAAAAAATGTGCCAAAAACACAAATTAGGTAAAGAAAGGTCTTTTCAATAATAGTGGTGGGAAAACAGAATATTCATATGAAAAATAAAATTTACACTTCTTACATCATATGCGAAAGTCAACACAGTACAGGTTACACACTTAAAAATATGACCTAAAATTATAAAAACTACGAAAAGGAAACATAGGGGGAAAGCTCCACAACATTGTTCTGGGTTATGATGGGTTTGGATATAGCCTCAAAAGCAGAGGCAACAGAGAAAAATAAAAAAAGAAAAATGGTAGTACAGCAAGCTAAAAAGTTTCTGTGCAAGAAATGAAATAATCAAGAATGAAGAGACAATTTATGGATTGCGAGAAAATGCTTGCAAACCATATATCTGTAAGGGTTAAATAGCCATAGTATTTGAGAAATTACTGTAACTCAATAGCTAAATAAATAATCTGATTTAAAAATGGGGAAAGGGCCTGATGTTTGTCAAAACAAGACATACAGATGGCCAACAGGTATATGAAAATGCCCAATATTACTACGCATCAGAGAAATGACAATTTAAATCACAAGGAGGTCTTATTACCTTACACCTGTTAGAATGGCTATAATCAAAAAGATGAGACATAATTGTGGTGAGGATGGACAGAGGAGGAAACTCTTGCATAGCAAATTAGTGCAGCCATTATTGAAAGTAGTATGGAGGCACCTCCGAAAATTAAAAAAGAACACCTATATGATCCAGCAATCCTACTACTGGGTTTATAGCCAAAGGATGTGAAATTAGTATATTGAAGACGTTATCTGCACTTCCATGTTTATTACAGCACTATTCGCCATAGGTAAGATAAGGAAGCAAATTAAGTGTTCATTGACAGATGAAGGGATAAAGAAAGGGTGGGTATATTTACATAATGAAAAACAAGTTACCCTTAAGAAAGAGGGAAATTTTGCCCGTTGAGAGAACATGGATGAACCTGGAGGACATTATGTTAAGTGAAATGAACCAGGCACAGAAAGACAAATACCACATGACCTCAGTTCTATGTGGAATCTCAAAATCTCAGAAAACTTGACCATATAGGAGAGAGTAGACTGGTGTTTACCAGGAGCTGGGGAAAGGGAGTGGTACTGGGAAAATGTTGACCAAAGGACACAGAATTTTGATTAGGTGGGAAGAGTAAGTTAAGAGATCTGTTACAAAACATAGCGACTATTGTTAACAACCATGTATTATATTCTTCAAATTGCTGAGAATACATTTTAAATGTTTTTACCACATGAAGTGAGATGATGTGTATCTGAATAAGTTCGACTGAGCCATTCCACAAGGTAAACGTAATGCAAAATGCCATGTTGTACATGATAAATACATACAATTTTTGTCAATTAAAAAAATTACTATTTAAAAAGTAAGGAAACCTGGGTGGCTCCTGTGGCTCAGTGGGTAGGACGCCGGCCCCATATACCGAGGGTGGCAAGTTCAAACCCAGCCCGGGCCAAACTGCAACAAAAAATAGCCGGGCGTTGTGGCAGGCGCCTATGGTCCCAGCTACTCGGGAGGCTAAGGGAAAAGAATCGCCTAAGCCCAGGAGTTGGAAGTTGCTGTGAGTTGTGATGCCACAGCACTCTACTGAGGGTGATAAAGTAAGACTCTGTCTCTAAAAAAAATAATAATAAGGAAACCAATAAAATATAAAAATATCATATAAATTATGAATATATTTGAATTATGTGATATTAATCATGGTAATCATTTAAATTAAATAAAGGTGACACATTTTTATTTCAAAAGAAAAAAGAGACATGTCCTATAAATACAATGTGATATTTTTGACTAGATCCTGATTTTTTTTAAATCTATCAAGTATATAATTGGGGTGGGTAGAAAATTTTGAATACAGACTGCCTGTTAAACAATGATAATGTAATTGTATTTCTGAGGGCAATAATTATGTTATATCCATATAGAAAAATACCCTTGTTCTTAGCAGTTACATATTTAGGGATAAAATTGTATAATTGGAGAGTAAATTATTCTCAAATGTATCCACAAAAGCCATTCTAATATTTATATGAACAGAGAATTTAAGCAAAATTGTTGCAAGGGATGTGGGTGTTGATTTACTATTCTAATGGATACTCTAAAGGCTTGCTATGTTTTCAAAATAAAGCACTGGAAAAAATTAATATCTGAGTCCCACCCATAAAATTTCTGATTTAATTGGTTAGGGGTATAGCCTAGGCAAGGTGATATTTTGAAGTTCCCTAGATAATACCTAGGTTTGCAACTATAACATTTCAAAATTATTATGTCACTTATTTGAAGGGGGGAAGTTACAACTCCTTGAGTATAGCAATTCTTGAGCTCCGACTATATGCCAACATCTTTATAGGTGCTTAACATGGATAAATTGGCTACATTAACGAATAGCATAGGGTACATGCTTGAACAGATATTTGACTTGAGTCTTTTATTCATTTTCACAAGATGTAGCTGTGAGTGATTTACTTAGTATAAGAAACTCAAACCATTCCAACCCATAAATAAGCCCAGACCATTTAAAATAGCATCTGCCTGAAATATGTAAACTACTAGACCAGAAAGTAAAAATTTGAGAATCTTATGTGAAGAACACTCAAAATTATATGCCATAATGAAATATATCACTAAAAGGGCAAGAGCTTTTCACACACAAAAATATATTAATGCAAGAAAAGAGATGATAAAATATGTACACAGTTATCCCAACCACTGAATGACAGATGTATAAATTTCTAAAATCAATAGCTCGTAAAAAAGAGAGAGAAAGAGAGAGGTGGAAAGAGAGAGAAAGAAGGAAAGAAAGGAAAAGAGGGAAGGGAAGGGAAAAACTGTATATCTGAACTTCATTTAGGATAAAACATAAAGGTGAAAATTTTTAATTTAGTTACATTTTATGTTACATTTTTAAAAACCTTTAATGGATGATATATTGTCAATGGAACTTTGTATCAATCTGGCCAAGTATAAAATTGAAATTTCATTTGGCCCTGATTTCCGGGATTTGTATTACTTGTTATGGGAAAATTATACATCATCTGAAACTGTAACTACATCTTATATTTGCCCTGACATTTCTCAGATAGTCAATATCCTTGTTTTCTTCGTGTTTTTTGCATATCAAAAATGAAACAAATTAAGAAGTAATATTTCTATAAAATAATTTACAAGAAGAATGAAAAATAAATACTCTTTAATATAGTTGATTCACAGAAAATCTCTAGTTTTTGTAGTCTCAAACAATATTTAGTTCTTTATTATTAATAATTAAATTTAAAATTAAACAAGTTTATCCTTTAATAAAGTACATATTATTGGTGTACTTCTTTCCTATACCTCTGTTAAGATAATTCAAATTGCACAGCTAAACAAGTAAATATCAAATTAGCCCTTACATTGCTAAACACAGAGTAAAGCTTCATCTTCTAATATCCCTAAAGTACTAAATTCTATTTGCTATTACTTCAAATATTACCCCTATATGTGCATTAGCCAAAGAAATTCAGTTCTACAATGAAACATTTTCCCATATTCTTTGCCCCTTCACTACTCTCTGACTCCCAAGACAAGAAAGGAGAATGGTGCACTATTCGATATCAATAATGTGCACAGCTTGATTTGGACACATACAGCTAGCATAGCAGTCACCAAGAAACACCTGAATTACTTCCTTATAGCCAGTAGCCTCAGGAGACACAATTTGAAAAATGTAAAGTAGAAGAATTAACATTGCTAAGCCAAATTCTGGGTAACAGTGACCGTAAAAATGATAGGTAGGCTCGGCACCTGTGGCTCAACGGACTAAGGCACCAGCCACTTACACCTGAGCTCGCAGGTTCGAATCCAGCCCGAGCCTGCCAAACAACAATGGTGGCTGCAACCAAAAAATGGCCAGGTGTTGTGGCGGGCGCCTGTAGTCCCAGCTACTTAGGAGGTGGAGGCAGGAGACTTGCTTAAACCCAGGAATTGAAGGTTGCTGTGAGCTGTGTTGCCACAGCACTCTATCCAGGGTGACAGCTTGAGGCTCTGTCTAAAAAAAAAAAAAAAATGATAGGTAGACAAGGAAATTATTTCTCTTCTTCCATATGAACTTAGTTTTACCTTTACTGAACACTGATGTTTGCCCAAGTGAGCAGGGTGTGTTTCTGTGTGTGTGATTCATTAGCTGCTCACTGAACACTGAGATTAAAGACGCCCATCTGCACCCTCACAGCACTGGGGAGGCTTTAGACACCAGGCCTAGTTAGGCCACACTCATTCTATACCTTTCCATGAAACTTGGATCGTGAATGCCAAATCCAAACATTCTTGAGCCCACATGGAATTACCATCACTCACACTAGGGAAGATATATGAGGTCAGATGTGGGGACAGGCTAAAAAAATTATAAAGGAAAAAAAAGGCAGAGAAGTGCCTTTGTATGGGGTTCAAACAGCAGAGGGCAGCGCCTTATCTTGAAAGCTGAATACAGCCACAAGAATAGAGTGCTTAACCTGTTTTGAACAAGTTAAAAGGTTAGATTCGAGGAAGCCACTGCTTAGACTAGAAGGGAAAGATTAGCTGTATAGATTAAAGGCAACATCTCCTCTTTCTTGCAATATAAGTCTCCTTTTCAAAGTTAATTCTAACTCAGACCTTGTTCACTCCCCTATATATTATTTCCCTTGGGTTTTATGCAAGACATCACGTGTGGGGACATAGTTTCCTTGACTCCTAAATAATCATACTAGGTCAGCTAATGCTATATTGTCAATGATTGTTGAAACACAATAAGAAGCCTGGTGGGGCCTCAGGCTGGGGCTCCTTCCCCTGGCTCTTCTTAGCACTGGACAGAGTGCATGCCTCTTCCAGCCTCATCAGTGATTGCCCAGCAATGGCTGAGTGTAAGAGTCTCTTTTTGTCACACCGACCAAGGACATCCACAGGGTTAACCATTAAGTTCACAAACTCATCCTAGAAAAAGTGCTTCAAGGGTGGACTGGGCACTTGCATTGGTGTAAATCTTCTACAGGGGCAGTAGTGGGATTCAACAATGAAGTATGTGGCACTTTTTTTTTTTGAAACAAAGTATCACTCTGTCTCCTTCAGTAGAGTGCCATGACATCACAGCTCACAGCAACCTCCAACTCTTGGGCTTAAGTGATCCACTTGCCTCAGCCTCCCGAGTAGCTGGGACTACAGGCACCCGCCACAAAGCCGGGCTATTTTTTGTTGCAGTTGCCACTGCTGTTTTTTTAGCTTGCTGGGCAGTTCGAACCCTCCACCCTCGGTATATAGGGCCGGTGCCCTATCCGCTGAGCTGCAGGCGCCACCACAGTCGCACTTTTTCTAAGGTGAGTTCCCTTAGAAACTCATTGTCTGACCTCCTACAATGACAGCTCTGATGGCCGTTACAGAAAAAAAGTTTGAAAATTGCTTTGAAGGGTGGGCTAGGCGCTGGTGCTGGTGCTCAGCTTCCTCACAGAAGCTCTTCCAAGGTGACCGTGGTGACAGTCGGCACTGATGTCTGGAGCTCTTTTTCTCAGATGAGTTCATGATCTTAATTGTCAGACCTCATGCTTCTGAGAAAGAGGGAAATAGATTGTAGGGTAAGACTAACTGCTGTGGACAAGGAGTAGAGTTTTTAACAGTAAATGAAGAGATTGACAGGAGGCTGTGTTATTAATCTAGGGAAAAAATGGTGCTGGGACTCCTTCCCAAGAGGCCCAGCTAGAGAGGTGGAAAGTCTTGGGTGCGTTCCCTTTGGGTCTGTAGGAAAGCCACATCTCACATACTCATGTGCAATTCTTTCTCCATTGCTTTCAGTTTTCTTCAATTCTTTAATAAATTCAGATATGATTTAGTGACTGTGATGTTGTTATGGAAGGAAGAAACAGGGCCATTAGGACAGTTTGACCTTGCCACACTTTCTTTTTCAGTCTTTGGCTGGGGCCAGATTTGAACCCACCATCTCTGATATATGGGTCTGGTGCCCTACTCCTTGAGCCACAGGCGCCCCCCAGGACCTGCCACACTTTTATCATACACTTCTTCAGCCACGGACCCTGGCAAGTGGCATCATTTCCCTGAGGGGTGCTGAAGGCCGTGAACGTTATTAAACAAATAAAAAAAGTAAAAGTCAGGTTTTCATCTATTGTTTTTGTAATGTATGTCATTGCCTACCGCATCTCTTCTTCTTATATACTACATTGTATATTTCAAAAAATTTTTTTTTCAAATTGAACTTGTATTGCCATAAAGCAATGAGAAAGAATCATATATTGAATTTCTGTTCTCAGGATGCATTGAACTAGCACCTCCCCTACCCTTCTGTAGACAAACTTGGGCTATCATAAAATTGTTAGAACCTTGAACCTTTTGATAATAAAAGTACAATATCAGAGAAAACAAAATTTCAAGTCATTTCAAGAAGAATGTGAAATGATTTTCATTTGGCAAATTTTTTTTTTAAATAAAAATGCGTTGATGTGAGTACAAATGGACATTCAACAAGCAACTTGACCGTAACATACAATTAATAACCAGCAAAGCGAGAGTCTGCTCCATTTCCTATAACTCCAATACTACCCCCTGACTAGGCAAGCACCCCTAAGTGATCATAATGAACCTATCAATTCCCTGGGATCTTGTAGAATGACAGGAAGCCCTTCTGGAACCCCTGGGGCAGGTTGTGACAGCGTCACTTCTTTTGAAAACTTGGAGCAGACTTCTGCTTATCAGTTACCAACCATATAAGGATACTAATCCTTTTTGTTCTTTATTCAGAGTTAAGAAAGGGACGGGGGCCATCAAATCTAACTCCCAACAAGATTCTTCTGCCTGCAGCCCTGAAAAGCTGTAAAATTTAGTAGTTAAAAGGTGACTGGCAGGGGTTCCATCCATGTGTTCTCCTCATTGACACATACATCAGAATGTTGGGTAACAGTACAACTCTGAACGGAAGATATAGATTTCTTGTCATATATCATGCTTAATAGATGTATTTAATATTCACTATTGAATATTAAAACTATATTCCCTTGAAGCAATAGAGGTGTCGAGAAAGAAAAAAAATGACATGTTATCTTCTTTGACATGATGAACATTGAAAAGGACTCAGAATAAATATTATGAAAATCATGATAGGTTTGCCTGGGGAAAGTGCGTGGTAGTTGCTAAAAACACAAGAGCATCACATGACTTCAGCAAATCCAGTTCTGTTTGTGGCCGTGACACCAAATACATAACCTTGGACAACCTTAGTTTCTTCCTCTGTCAAAAGAGCTGCTTACGTGGCCTATGTTTACCTTTTAGCTTATTGTGAGGAACAAACAAATCAAATGAGGGGGATGATCACAGTAAACTATTACAAATTGGTCTAATAGTTTAATGGAATAATACACCTATTATAAGTAAATTTCACTTATGAACCACAGAATTCAATGGGTAACCACAGATTGCCAGAATCAGTCACACAAAATTAGAAAATAGAAGTATTATGTACCCATATTGAAACAGTGAGAGAAACAGTGAAACATTATTTCTAAACAGTAGCTTCAGATAATATCTTGAGGAATTATTGATATTTAAAATACCTTCAATGAACATTAAATTCTAACTGGTGAAATGTTTTTAAAGAAGAAAAAAGCATAAAAATTAAATTAAATTGATTTTCAAGTCTAAAGGCTTAAAAACATTTCAAGTTGGAATTGTAATATTAAAATAGTAGCTGTAAGATGTGCATAGTGTCTTAGTCTGTTTGGGATCCTATAACAAAATACCATAGTCTGAGTACCTTATAAACAACAGAACTGTATTTCTCATAATTCTGGAGGCTGAGAAGTTCAAGTTACCACCAGATCCAGCATCTGGTGAGGGCTGCTGCCCTCATAGGTGGCACCTTCAGGCTTTGTTATTACATAGTGTAAGAGAGAACTAACGCCATAGGAAGTGTTTAACAGCAACAGTATGATCCCTTATGTGAATTATGAGGAACCCGCATGACCTAATTGTCCCCTAATCGTCCCCACCTCCAATGTCATCACTTGGGAGATTAAGTATCAACACATTAATTTTGAGGGAACAAAAATATTCAGTCCATAGCATATAAACCTTTCCTTCCAGTTCTACATACTTTGGAGTGTCCTTCTTTAAGTTTTCTAAGGCCTGTGTGATGTCTAGTTGCGGACACACCAGCAGTGCCATCCTAGCAGGGTTCTCCAACATCAGATCACGAAAAACAAAGCCTTCATTCTACATTTCTTCACTTAGGTGAAATCTCCAACTCTCTTCCCAGGGTGTGGGTTTAACCAAATGCCTATGAAGTCCTGGGACTCACACTGACGGGGTTATCCTGTGAGACCCTTACTCTCCCCACCAGCTGGCCCCCCAAGCCAGGAGACTGAAGAGTGGATAACTCCTGGTGGTCAGCGCAGCATTTGTTTTTTGCAGGATCACTCAAGATTGAGTAGCCAGATGGCACCAAAAGCAGCAGATGTTGGTTGCCTCTATCATCTATATAAGACAAGTTCAGGACTATGGGCTAAAAAGAATCCACCACTGCAACTTGGGCTTGCTGTGTGTGTGGCTGGTGCATGGGCTCTCATTCATCTCTGTTTGAGAAGAGTACCACCTTTGATCTAGCACCAGAGGGCATGCTTTACCCTATGTACCTTGGGTACTGACCCTCAAGAGCAGTCATCTCCCCCTTCTGAAGTCTCCATGGCATGTCTCCAGCAGCCCTCTTGGTTTCCGTCACATGCATCTATTCTAAGGGCTTTGGATCTATAGCCACACTTGCATTGATCACTGTGGTAATGCCTTGTTTTTGTGAGATGGATTTCTTTGCACAAACTGGACAGTTCTTTTGCTCTTTTATCCCATTACCCTGCAAATCCTCCATCTATTCTCTCTGCTGGTAGCAGTGTGTACAAGGAAAAGAGACAGTCAATAGTTAAGGAGACCACATTCTAGGAAGGCAGTAATCATAGACTCAAGGTTCTCAACCTTCCTAATTGCTGCATTGTTACAAATGGAAAAAAGGGGTCGTGACCCACAGGTTGAAAACCGCTGGTCTAAAGAGTTCAAGAGGAAACATTGTTGGAAGTCACACTGTTCTAGGTTTACACTATAAAATTCAAAATGGTAAATTTAACATGAGTGAAAAATTAATTGTTCACATTTTTCTACATATTCTGGGTAAAGCTTACATTTATGTTCACTACCAAGGCTGCATAGTAACAATATTTAAGAGAGTCTTTGGGAGCTAGTAATCATGGGAGACAACATGGATGATGCAATCATTAGCAATTATGTAACCACAACTATTATTATTTTATTATTTTATTTTTTTGCAGTTTTTTTTTTGGCCAGGGCTGGATTTGAACCCACCACTTCTGACATATGGGCTGGCACCCTATTCCTTGAGGCACAAGTGCCACCCTATGTAACCAAAATTAAATAAATGGTATGAGGGAACTTCAGAGGCAAGATCTACATTTTTCAATATAAGCAGGTTCCAAAGAGTCCTGAGCCTGTGCACAATAAAGATGTTAATGCCTTTTTCTCTCAGTGGAAGATAGGAAATTAGTCAGAAATGTTACATTTTACAATAAAGAGTTTGACGAAATGGTTCCTAAACCTGAACAGGAGCAGATAATACCTGGACACAATTGGAAAAGGTTATGTGCCACAAGCCTGATCAGCCCTGCACATTCTTATTCCATCAATCAGGTGACAAGGCTTATCCACCCACTGATCCTGATTAGTTCTGTAATTAGTTGCGTAGTAAGACAGCAAGTTTTCAAGGGGGGTAGAGACTGGATGGTTTGCTGCCTGCTACAACATTTTATTGCTTCTTCAAAAAGTCCTGGACCCTTAGCCCTTAAGTCGTCTCCCTTAGTGCAACCCACTGCATGTGCAGGTGCCATCTTGGCATATTTCATGAAGCCAGGAGACTTGGCAAGGAGAACTGATGCAAATATGCTGAAGCTCATGCTGTTTGCTGTCCTGTGAGCAATTAAGTCTTTTGTCTCTGACCCAGGAGTCTCCTGTTTCCTGCCAGCATCCTTAAATAGTAACAAACTAACTTGTTAGATTGCAGGGGTAAACTTTCAAAACCTTTATAGTTCTTGGCAGATACTACAAAGAATTTTCAGGTACAATGTTTATACAATAAACATATCAATAAAAATCTCTTGTCAACTCATTATTCTTTTTTTTTTATTATTAAATCATAGCTGCGTACATTAGTGCAATCAAGGAGTACAATGTGCTGGCTTCATTTTCATCAAACTGCTAAACATAGCCTTCAGGGCATTTTCTTGTTATTGTATTAAGACATTTGTATTCTGCATTTAGTAAGTTTCGCCTGTACCCTTCTAAGATGCACCATAGGTGTGGCCCCACCAATTACCCTCCCTCCACCCCAACCCCCCCCTTGCCCCTTTCCCCATATTCTTGTGCTATAGTTGGGTTATAGTCTTCATATGAAACCTTTAAATTAGCTTCATAGTAGGGCTGAGTACATTGGATACTTTTTCTTCCATTCTTGAGATACTTTTCTAAGAAGAATCTGTTCCAGCTACATCCATGTAAACATGAAAGAGGTAAAGTCTCCATCTTTCTTTAAGGCTGCATAATATTCCATGGTGTACATGTACCACAATTTATTAATTCATT
>CAUYON010200439.1:0-11821 GCA_963573935.1 Arctocebus calabarensis | reverse complement strand
GTGTCAAAATCTTTGGTGATTTTGTCTTTGAATAACTAGAATTCTTGAGACAACTTTTGAAATGCTCCTTGAATTTCTAATTCCAATTTTTACTCTATTTTATTGATCTTATTTGCAATCCAAATTCTGAATTCAGTTTCTGATATCTCAGCCATCTGTTTATAAATGAGATCATCAGTTGTGTCCACCAAATTGTTCCTTGGTGGGGGGGGTTGATCTACTCTGGTTATTCATGTTACCAGAGCTTTTCTGCTGATTCGGCCCTATGAGTATGTTACACTGTTTGGGTAGATGGGAAGATAAGGAGAAGTTGGTTGGGGGCTCCAGGAGTAGTGATTGGCCAGTCCTTTGCCCAAAAGCTGGGACTGGTGTCTGTACCTTTTCCCCTACAGCTTTGCCAAGGACCCATACAGTGCTATAGCCTGATAAACTGGGGACCTTCTTGGTGTGGTGGGGCTAAGTGGCTCTGTCTTATTTTCAGCTGATCTCTGTCTTACCCTAGTGAATCAGTTACTCTGGTTTGAAATCTGAAATGTGGAGAATTACCAGCAATTCAGTCACTCTGCCCCCCACAGGCAACAATTGGAAAAGGAAAATCAAACCTTTCCACAACCACACACCCAGGGTACCACTTTGGATAGTCTTCAAGTGGTTAGACCAGTTCAAGAGGAACAAATCAATTGTTCCAGTCAGCACTGGTCTCAGGTGTGAGAGTTCAAAAGGTCTCTGGCAACTATATAGTGAGGGTTTGCTGGCAGTTTGAGTATGACTCACCCTGGTGCTCCGTGAGGTCACAAGGACTCACCCAGCAAATAAATTAGTCTGGGAAGGTTGATGTCTGCTTCCCCTCCTTGCACCTCTGTCACTGGTACCCAGTCACTGGTAACCCCACAGGGCTATGACCCAGTTCCCTCCAATGAGTAGATGCTCCAGGGGTTTTGCACCTGACTGAGTCACAGGGAGATCTATGTTTCCCCAGCCAGGCCACCACTCTCTCTGCCACTATCCAGCAGGGGGAGGTGAGGCCTGATAACCTCGGGTACTTAATGAAGGCTGGGCTGTTTCACTCAGTTCCAGCCTTACCCCTGATTGATGTTGCTGACAGAACAGAACAATTTCACAAAATTTGTTTCTGCCCCGGAATACAGATGCTGATTGAGTAACTGTGTCCTGTCTGTGCCACTGCCCAATCTCAGCTGCAGTTCCTGAGACTCAGTGAAGCAGTCCTCTGGGTCAGCCCTGCCATGGGAGTCTGCTGCCTCTGCACTTGTGTATTTTAGTTCCCATGGTCCGCCTAGTCTGGTACCGCCTCAGGCATACCCTTTACCCACCGGGCCTGCATTTCAGTCCCAGTTCTGCTCCACCAGTGGCTACCACCAGAGAAGATGCCTGGCTTCCTCTTGTTGCCCAGAGAGACTGGGAGTGTCCTTTCAAAATATCCCCAGGTGTGTGAGCTCTATTGTTCCCACCGAGGCTGCTGTTCTGTGCTCCTGTGTGGCTCCTGAGGTTCTCTCTCAGCTGACCATCCTCTCCTCTCTTCCGTGCTGGAGAATCAGCACAGATCAACAAAAGCCCATGCCCCATCAACACCTTTCAAGAAAATGCCCAAGAATCTGCATTCCATGGGGGACAGGTTTCCAGACCTTGGGGTGAGAGTGGAAGGGAGTGCTGGAAGTTCAAAATTGTAAGTAGAGAATATATACAGTTTTATACATTTTTATGCCAGGCAAGAGAGTGCCATAGTACCTTCACCTAGTAGGGGAAGGAGATCCGTTTTTTAGAGGGTCTCTCCCATGGGATAAAATGGGAAGATATTTGAACTATGCTCACTTGTTTGTATGGAGTATACTGCAAGCCATTTTCCCATCTGCTTGGTGATGGTTTTTGTACCTTTTGTTTGTATGCTTGGGGACACAGCTCATCTCAACAGGGTTGATATGTGTTTTTCAGACTTCTCTCTTTGCTC
Source organism: Arctocebus calabarensis (assembly GCA_963573935.1). NCBI lineage: Eukaryota > Metazoa > Chordata > Mammalia > Primates > Lorisidae > Arctocebus > Arctocebus calabarensis. The sequence goes on along the minus strand of CAUYON010200439.1, from coordinate 9,855 downwards.
AGATCCGAACCATCGGCTTTCTTGCTAAACTTCTGTCCTTTAACGCTCCTTCTGGACAGGAGCCTCTGTGGAAATCTGGCTCCAATGGGACATCTTGTCTCTAATGTCTCTTGGATTTTTTTCTTTTAGGACAGTCTCACACTGTTGCCCAGGATAGAGTGCTATGGCATCAGCCCAGCTCACAGCAACCTCCAACTTCTGGGTTAAAGCTATGTTACTGCTTCAGCCTCCCAAGTAGCTGGGACTATAGGCACCCACCACAACACCTGATTATTGTTTTTCTAGTACAGATGGGATCTCACTCTTGCTCAGTTTTGAACTCTTGAACTCAAAGAAATCTCCTGCCTTTGTATCCCAGAGTCCTAAGATTACATGCATGAGCCATCGTTTCCCACCGTGGGATTTTTTGATATGAAGTAAAGGCCATTTTCATTGGAATTAGGGATATCTCATTGTAGTTTTTATTTTCATTTCTCTGATAGTTAGAGACATTGATCATTTTTCCATATTTATTGGCCATTACTCTATCTTCTTTTGAAAAATTTCTATCGATGCCTTTAACTCACTTTTTTATGGGATTCTTCATTTTTTTCTTGCCTATTTACGGGAGTTCTTTTAGATTCTGGTTATCAGCCCTTTATCAGATGTATAGCAAATATTTTGTCCCATTCTGTAGGTTGACTATTAGCTCTATTTATGTGCCCTTGGCTGTGTAGAAGCTTTTTAATTTAATCAGATTGATCTCATTTGTTAATCTTTGTTGTTGCTATGATTGCCTCTGGCCTCTTCTACATAAATTATTTGCCTGGCTTAATGTCCATAAGGGCTTTTACAGCATTTTCTTCTATAATTCTTGTGGTTTCATGCCTTAGGTTTAAGTCTGTTATTCATCATGAATTAATTTTTGTGAGTGGTGAGGAGTGCAGATCCTGTTTCAGTCTTCTACATCTGGCTATCCAATTTTCCCAGCACCATTTACTGAATAGGGATTCTTTTCCCCTATGTATATTATTTTATGCTTTGTCAAAGATTAGATGGCAATGTGAGCATGTTTTTAACATGGGTTTTCTGTTCTGATCCATTGGTCGCTGCCAGTACCATGATGTTTTAGTTATTATAGATCTGTAATATAGTTAGGAGTCTAGTGAAGTGATACCTCCTGATTTGTCCTTTTTACTTAAATTTGCTTTAGCTATTCAGTCTCTTCTCTAGTTCCGTATAAAACATAGAACTCCTAAAAAAAATAGGCATCTGCAAAACATACTTCAAAGTAAAACAATATATGACAAATATACAGTCAGATTCATTCTAAGTAGGGAAAATTAAAGCATTCTTGTTTAGATCTGGAATTAGGCAAGGTTTCCCACTGTTACTTCTTGTATTTAAAAATGGTGCTGAAAGTCCTAACTGGAGCAATGAGATAAGAGAAGAAAATCAAAGATATTCAAATGGGAAGAGAAGAGGTCAAACTATCACTCTTTGCTGATATTATGACCTTATACCTAGAATATCCCAAAGATTATGCTGAGAGACTCTGGGAATTGACAAATAAACTTAGGAGAGTCTCAAGTTACAAAATGGATGTGCACAAATCAATAGTATTCCTATACAAGCTGACCATCAAATCAAAGATTCAGTACCTTTCGTAATAGCAACAAAGAAAATAAAATGCCACAGAACATATTTACAAGGAGATAAAAGACCTCTACAGGGAGAACTACTAGTTACTAAAGAAGGAAATTGCAGAGGATATAAACAAGTGGGAAAAATATATCATCCTCATGTATCAGCAGAATCAACATTGTTAAAATGTCTATACTTTCTTCTAAAGAGGTTGTATTAGTTTGTATTCCCAACAACAGTGTAAAAGTGTTCTCTTCTCTCCACATCTGACCTAGCATCTGCAGCTTTGAGACTTTATGGTTATGGCTCTTCTCTCTGGGATTAGGCGATATATGGAGAATCTCCAAAGATTCCAAATTAGGCCTCCCATTTGATCTTGCAATCCCATTACTAGGTATCTACCCAGAAGAAAAAAAATCATTTTATCATGAGGACATTTGCTTTAGACTATTTATCAGAGCTCAATTTACAATCACCAAGATGTGCAAACAATCTAAATGCCCACCCACCCAGGAATGGATTAAGAATTGGAATATGTATATCATGGAATACTATTCAGCCATTAAAAAGATGGAGACTTTACATCTTTCATATTAACCTGGATGGAGTTGGAATACATTCTTCTTAGTAAAGTATCACAGGAATGGAGATGAAAGAGTCCAAGTTACTCAATTCTAATATGAAGCCAGCAGAAAATCTATTACATAACCACATATGAGAAAAACTCAAATCAATTCCAGATGGGGATTAGGGGTTCGAGGGAGCTGGGAGAAGGGAGGAGAGGGGGAATGGGGATGTTCCCACTTAATGGGCACAATGTTAGGTTGGATGGCACATCTCTAGAGATCAGTACATTGTTATAAAAGGGACTTAATCTAACAAATGCAAATGTTGTAATCTAATTCTTTGTACCCTCAATTAAAAAGAAAAGTTTGTACTGCTCAAAGTGATCTACAGAGTCAATACAATCCCCATTAAAATACCAATACTATTTTTTACAGATCTAAAATAAATAATTCTCTATTCCATATGGAACCAGAAAAGAGACTAAATAGACAAAGCAATCTTAAGCAAAAAATATTTTTTAATATTACCTTTCTTCCTCCAAAACTCTGATGAACATCCATACTTGAAGATTACTGTCTTAGAATGTAAACTCGCTTCTACCATTAAGACCTTATTTTTAAGTGACAGATTCGAGGAACAACTTGTATCATGTATAAGGGTTTAATTTGTGCATTATTTAGTTCATACTGTACAATATTTAATTCATATTCTTTTCAGGTATAAGATGATTTTTTTTTCTATACATGACTCCCATACTATTCTTAGTGAAAACAATGAGTTTACATGGGGTGATGCCTGTGCTCAAGGAGTAGGGCGCTGACCCCATATACTGGAGGTGGCAGATTCAAACCCCGCCCCAACAAAAAACTGCAAAAAAACCCCAATGAGTTTCCTTCTCTGCTCCAGGGTAAACCAGCAACATACACAGAAAACCACTGGGATATGATCAGAGTCTAGGGAGTTGTCTCACTAGATCCTAGGTACCCTGGTGTGTTCTGATCTTCTGACTGACGCACTTTTGGCTTGGGCAACAATGTTCTTCTCCTTGGGGAGGGAGGGCCACCAGGATTCATCCCAGCCTATAAGCTCTGAGGTACTGTATCAGATGTTTGGATATACAGATACCCAGTATACTGAATTTTTTTAGTGGCTTCTGCAATATGTATTCTTTGCTCTCAAAAATTATGTTTTAGCCATTAACTTTCTACTTCATAAATAGTTATTGAGCTGCTGCTGGTGTTTAACACTGTACTAAGTACTTTAGTGAACAGAAAATAGGAATTAACTTCAGAGAGCATCATTTTATGCAGCTGTGTGAAATAATGGAAATATTGTGAGTTGAATCACTAGAGAACTCTGGTGCTTTGGACATTGACCAAATTTTATCCTACATGTAGCAGAATAAAAATAATTGACTTGGACCAAAATGGGGACATATGAGAAAGACTCTTGGGAATCTAACAGGGGAAATCACACTTGGTGCAAGGAGTCACTAGGGGACTTGGATAGAGTAAGTCCCTTGTGATACCTGGAGTAGCAGTGAAATTTGAGGTAAAGGTGGTGGTGGTAGGGATTGGCAGGGGTCAAGGAACCTGTTCGTGTGACTCGGGCAAAGGTGATTAAACAACATTGTGACAATAGGATTCCGCTGAGAATAGTAAAATTGAAAGGAATCAGTCTTTGGGCATGGAGAACAAAGATGAATGAGTCAAAGAAGTTGCAATATTTTGAGGCTAAAGGAATGTATGTACATTGACATAGAAGCCAAAAGTCTGCTTTTAGACATACTGAGTTTGAAGCCATTCTAGGATATCTAAATAAAAATTTCCAGCTGGTAGTTGAAGATAAGAGTCTGGAGTCTAAGTAAATTAAGAGATCTTGAGGTTTAGATTAGGAAAGACCCAGGAGGGGATAGTCTGAAATGGTGGGAATGATGGACTCTTTAAGACTGAGAACCAAAGAAAAACAGAGCACAGAGCCATGTAGAGTCTGGGGAACAGCCTCAAGAGAAGCAACCATCAGTGAGGTCTGTGTGTTTGTCAGAGACATGCTGTGTCATGATTTACGTGTGTAAATAATTCCTGTATGGTTTTAGTAAGGCCAAAATCTCATACTCTTGACCAAAGCATCTCCATTTTATGCTGTCATTTCAAAATCTTCCATGTCGAATGAATGAATTTCCATATGTTGACAATTAGATCTAACAGAAAGTTCTACCAGGGGGAAAAGGTATACAAAAAGAGGAGACACAATTACCTTTAAAAGTGTGACCTTTTATTTTTCATATTTTATTCATCCTCTTTTAGTAGATAAGGCTAAACTCCTTGCTCTCTGAACTATGTTGCGGATTCATTGACTTCATGGGAAAAACATTTTAACTTAACAGTATTAAGGATTATAGTCATTTTATTTATTTTTAATTAACTAATTACTGTATTTCTCCAATTGCAAATCAGTTTATTTTTAATTAACTAATTAGTTTTTCTACAATTGCCAATCTCCTTATTATTCTAGACTTTAAAATATGGAGCAAGCCAGGGTGCTTAGCATACAATCTGTACGTAATGAATGGATTCAACAGGAAATTGAAGAAAATAGTCATTAACTCTCTTTGAAACCATGAGTGATGTAACTAACATAGCTGGGCCAATTTTACCTCATCTATAAAAAGGGCCTTATGAGAATTGAGTTGCTTACTTAATGATTTTTCTGTTAAGACTAAAACTAAGAAATGGAATAACTTCCTAAAGAATTAGCCTATAGGCATAAGACTTATTGTAATGTCACAATCACTCAAAAAGGATTCATCTATTAGTATCATAGTAAGATAAGGCAAAGGAGGGTTTGGGAGGGATGTCACCAAGCAACACTGAGGGATGCTGAATGTGAGTGTGCCTGAGATGGTCTTGGTTTGGGTACCCCCCAAAGGAGATATCCAGAAGGGGGTCCATGCTCGTTTACTTGGGCAGCACCAGTGGGGAAGGGAAATGAGAGAACAGAGCAGCAAAGGTGTCCAAACGAGCAGGTTACTATGTGGGCAGCTGGTGCTCAGTCCTACTGGGGGCCCTCTGAAGGGCTGAGGAGGGCCCTCCTTGGAATCATCCACCAGGAAGTGAGGAAGCTCAGGAACTTGGGTGCCGATTCCCATGTCACCCTGGGATGGTGACTTTTGGGGCATCAACCTCAAAACACTTCCAAGCCATGCCATGTAGGAGACAAGCTTATGCTCTCTATCTATAGAGCACCTACAAACAGAGAGTGACATAAATCCATGGGCATGTACAGAACTGTCTGCTAGTGATCTCCAGGGCAGACCAAGGGCATGTAGGAGTGGCCCTGAGCATCTGCTTTGGAGCATCTGCATTGGTTCTGAATCCTGTGTCTCCTCCCCACAAGCTGTACTGTCTCAGCATATTACTCAGCTTTCCTACCTTCAATTTCTCTAGCTACAAATTGGGGACAACAACAGCTACTCTGCAGAAAGTTAAATACATTCTTATGCACTCTTTTGGTGGCTTATACAATAGCCAATGTTATTTAAAATAAAAATATTCATTGTTCTGGCAAAAGCCTTTTGCCTTAAAGGTAAGTAAATAAAAAAGTTCACATGTATTTAGAGTATAAATCTGATTTTGTAAAGTGTGCACATTTTATATGTGAAGGCAATTCCTGGGACAAAACATACTAAAAGTTTTAAGAGTGATTCATTCCATATGCAGGATAATATTACAGATAATCCATTTTCTTATACACATTTTCCTTCATTTTTCTACAAAGATTATGTATTATAATAATAGATAATCATAATATAATCATAATCAGAAAAAGATAATTTTGTAGAACTCATTTTTCAGGTCACTTATGAAGATAATAGATAACTTGGCAAAAAAAGTGCTTATTACAGTGCATGACATAGACTATGTTCTCAATATATGGTCACCAAAAATAAGCAGGTGCTACTCATAAACACAACTAATTAAATGAATGGTTTACTGTGTGCTGGGCCCTGAACAAAACACTTGTTTTCTCTTCTAATTCTTATACCAGTCTTATGTGGTAAATATTGGCCTTATTACTATTGCAGAGAGGTAGGAAACTGAGAACTATTAAGAAAATTGAGGCTATAGACACATGAAAAATGCTCACCAACCTTAATCATAGAGAAATGCAAATCAAAACTACTTTGAGATATCATCTAACTCCAGTAAGATTAGCCCACATAACAAAATCCCAAAACCAGAGATGCTGGTGTGGATGTGAAGAAAAGGGCACACTTCTACATTGCTAGTGGGAATGCAAACTCATACAGTCCTTTTGAAAAGATGTTTGGAGAATACTTAGAGATCTAAAAACAGACCTGCCATTTGATCCTATAATTCCTCTACTAGGTGGAAGACCTAAAATCACATTAGACCTAAAATACAGAACCTAAAATACAAGACCTAAAATCACATTGTAACAAAGATATCTGGATCAGAATGTTTATTGCAGCCGAATTCATAATTGCTAAGTCATGGAAAAAGCTCAAGTGCCCATCGACCTATGAATGGATTAATAAATTGTGTTATATGTACACCATGAAATATTATGCAGCCTTAAAGATAGATGGAGACTTTACCTCTTTCATGTTTACATGGATGGAGCTAGAAAATATTCTTCTTAGCAAAATATCTCAAGAATAGAAGAAAAATTATTCAATGTACTCAGCCCTACTATGAAGCTAAGAAGTTATGAATGTTATAACCCAATTACAACACGAAAATAGGGTGAAAGGGGCAAGGAAGCGGAGGGGAGAGGAAAAGGGTGGAGGGAGGGTAATTGGTGGGTCCACACTTACAGTGCATCTTATAAAGGTACAGGTGAAACTTACTAAATGTAGAATATAAATGTCTGAACACGATAACTAAGAAAATGCCATGAAAGCTATGTTAACCAGTTCGATGAAAATAATTCAAATTGTATATAAAACCAGCACACCATACCCCATGATTGCATTAATGTACATAGCTATGATTTAATTTTAAAAAATTTAAAAAAAAGAAAGAAACATGAGGCTTATTTAAGAAACACTATTCAATGTCTTAAAATGCCCCCAGATGGTGTGGTGCTTTTAAATAAATCATTCACATAAAGTTCATTCCCTTACTTAAAAAATAATTCAGAGGATGGGCATAGTTTTGATAACTCCTATCTTAATGGAAAAATAGTTAAATGAAATGTCAAAAAGAGGACTTAGGTCACTTTAGTTTGTGAGAAGGATGTGTGGTGGAAATTAAATGGATCCAGGAAGCTTTCAGCTTGGCTGGCAAGGTGAAATTTCTGTGCAACTCCGAAATGCAGTCATTATTCCACTAACAAAGGAAAAGTAGAGATAGGCATTTCAGCATGAAACCCTCATGTTTGAGAGACTGTATCTCGGACACCTGGGTTGCAGGCCACATCTCACACACACACACACACACACACAATTCTAGGATGTGTTTATTATGAGCAAAGCATGAGAAATAAAACAAGTCTTGTACTAGACAGAATAGTTTTATTTCATTTCATTTATTTGGCTGACAGTAAAGCTGTGGCCCTTCTCTTGTTTCTTTGTTATTATTGTTGGTTCACCGTGTTCTCTTAAGGCATTTAGGACTTAATTAAAATTGTTTAAATGGTCATAGTCCTGTCAAGCTTATAATTGCTCTTGAAAAACTCTCTATTCTCCTTTTAGTGAATTTCATTATAACAAAATCAAAGAGGAAAAAAAGCTCTAGAAATTGTCACCATAAAAATAAATGCAGAAGAGTGTGTGGGGGTGAGGGAGGTGAAAGTGCTCGCATCAGTTTGAATAGCAGCAAAGCCATTCATAATTTCAGCTTAATTCTCTTCAAATGACAAAGCACTTCAGCCACTGTTTGTCAGAACTGGAAGCTTTGGAAATAAATAGATAGCACTAGGACTATTTATTTTCATGGCACCTCTCTGATTCTGTTTTTTTCTTAGCAGAAGGAGGTTCAGGAAAGGGAGGAGAACAGCAGCTTTGGTTATTGCTGTTTTGATTTGAGGCAGCAAGGGACCTTGCAAATCCTTTAAACATGCACTACCTTCAGATGGAGGCTCCTGTGTGGGTAAGCAAAAGACCCTGTGTCCCAGACAGAGAACAAACATTGGTTTCTAGGAGCTTTGGACCCTAGGACTTGTATTAGCAGTTTCATATTTGTAGATTTCATCCCTTCCAGGATTAAGAAAACTTGGACTTAAAAAATACCATGCTAGGGTTAGTGCCTATAGCTCAGTGAGTAGGGCACTGATCATATACATGGAGGCTGGCAGGATTAAGCCTGGCCCAGGCCTGCTAACCAACAATGACAACTGCAGCAACAATAAAAAATAGCCAGGCTTTGTGGCAGATGCCCTGTAGTCCCAGCTACCCGAGAGGCTGAGGCAAGAGAATTGCTTAAGCCCACGGGTTTGAGGTTGCTGTTAGCTGTGATGCCACAGCACTCTAGCGAGGGTGAGAAAGTGAGACTCTGTCTCAAAAACTAGCCATGCTATATTGTTTGTAATATAATTCCCAGATCCCTTAGTGATATTTCCCTTTGATTTTACTTATATTTGTCCTTACCTCTTTCTAATTTATATTCTCTTGTGGTATTACGTATACTGTTGTGAGCTATCTTAAGTTGTTTTTGGAGGACAGTGAAGTATAAAAACATTAAAAAAAATAGTTTGTAGGCAATAGTGAGGGGTCCACTCAATACTTGGAAAGAAGGAGTGAAAATAATCTCCCTTGGGAGGTGGCACCTGTGGCTCAGTGGGTAAGGTGCTGGTCCCATATACCAAGGGTGGCGAGTTCAAACCCGGCCCTAGCCAAACTGTAACAAAAAAATAGCTGGGCGTCATGGTGGGTGCCTGTAGCCCCAGCTACTTGGGAGGCTGAGGCAAGGGATTCACCTAAGCTCAGGAGCCAGACGTTGCTGTGAGCTGTGTGACACCACGGCACTCTACCGAAGGTGATAGAGTGAGACTCTGTCTCTACCAAAAAAAATAAATAATTGCCCTTGAAGAGTGAAACTAAGGATAGGTCACATTGTGCATACTGTGTGCCGTGAAGTCTGATTATAGACCAATTGCTTCTGTGGAGAAGATGTATTTCAGTTAAAAGGGGTAACTTGTGTAGAAAACTAGACTCTGAGATGCCAACTTGATTATTGCAGAGATCATCCCTAAACCTGGGGTCTTGAGAGTTCTGGCCATCAGTCAAAGGGTCTCTATTATAGGGCAGGGGAGGTTCAGCAGACATCATCATTATCTGTGTAAATAATCTTACAAACATCCATTTGCTTTTGTTGTCCATCAGTGCCAATCTAGCAACTGTGGAGAGCTGGCTGTGAGGCGGGCCAGCTCACGGGGCCCCCACAGCCTGGGGAACATTTAGGGAATGAACGCCCAACTGCTTCTCCTCTTTCTCCCAAACAACCATATGCCTTTCTTCATGCTCTCCCTGCCAGAATTCACTTTGCTCATTCTTTGTCTAGTTAATTTTTTTTTTTTTAATAATTTTATTGAATCATAATTATGTACATTGGTGCAATCACAGGGCACGATTCATATACATTCAGAAATATTTTGATCATACTGTTACAGATATCCTTCATGGCATTTCCATGATCACTATAT
>CAUYON010200436.1:0-19079 GCA_963573935.1 Arctocebus calabarensis | reverse complement strand
TTTTTGGTTGCAGCCATCATTGTTGTTTGGCAGGCCCAGGCTGGATTCGAACCTGCCAGCTTAGGTGTACGTGGCTGGCGTCTTAGCCGCTTGAGCCACAGGTGCTGAGCCTGTATGCTCCTTTTAAAACCTCAGTCATATTATAACCCTCGTTGGCTCAGTACTGTCCCCTGGCTCCCATCCCACTCAGAATACAAAGTCCTCATCACAGCCCACAAGCCCCTGCACATCTGGCCTTCACTTCTCTGCCTCGTCCCTGTTACTCACTTTCCTCCAGCTATACTGGCCTCTTTCTGTTCCTCCAAAGTGCCAGGCAAATTCCTGTCTCAGGGTCTTTACTGTTTTTTCCACCTGGAAAAGTCTTCCCTCAGATCTCCGCAAGGTCATTGCTCAAAAAATGTCACCTCCTTAGAGAGGCCTCCCCAGACCAGCTTGTGTGAGTCATTACCCCTGCCCTGTTCCATAGCCTACTCTGCTTTATTATTACTTTTTATCATAGTACCCATCACTACTTCACTTAATACATTTACTCCTTTCTCCCTCCTTTTCTTCTGCCCTTCTATTTTTTTTTTCTTTTTCGTCCTTTCTCACTTGTTGCCTTAACTAGCATGTATGACAACATTCCTGTTCTACCCTGTTCACTCCCTTGTACCCCAAGGCTAGGCATAGCATCTCTGTTGAATTAATATACAAATGTAACGGCTCGGCGCCTGTAGCTCAAGCAGCTAAGATGCCAACCACGTATGCCTGAGCTGGCAGGTTCGAATCCAGCTTGAGCACCCCCAAACAACAATGACGGCTGCAACCAAAAAATGGCCGGGTGTTGTGGCGGGCGCCTGTAGTCCCAGCTACTTAGGAGGTGGAGGCAGGAGACTCGCTTGAGCCCAGGAATTGGAGATTGCTGTGAGCTGTGATGCCACAGCATTCTATCCAGGGTGACAGCATGAGGCTCTGTCTCAAAAAAAAAAAAAAGAACAAAAAATATACAAATGTAACAAACCAGAAACATGATTTCCTCTTGAGGTCACTCTTGGCCTTCTCTACAGAGAGAAAACCACATTTCCACATTCCTTCACTTACTCTGACCAAACCCTCCTATTCTATAAGCAGGATTCCTTGGAGGGCCCAGGCCAGACCCTCTAACTTTCCATTGATCCACAAGCCCCAGACACCTCCAGTTGCATTTCCAAAGGAGATTTTCAAGTTTCCTGGGGTGAGCACGCCCCCTCCTCCAGCCCTGGTCCCCAGATCATTTTATTATTTTTCTCTCAGACTGAGTCAACTTGTAGTCTCGCTAATCTACTTCTAGTGGATGACATGTCCATGAATGCCATCTCTCCTGCCTATGCTGGCCATGCCAACTCCCTGAACCTAGTGCCTAGTTTCTGAACCTTGAAGCTGCCAGGGCCACCCAGCCAGCATCTTTTGTAATCCCCCTCCAACATCCAACTCTGACTGTGCTCCATTCCTGGTCCCCACCCAGGAGCCAGAGGGAACTTTTAAAGCTATAAATCAAGGCCCAGCACAGTGGCTTACATCTTTAATCCTAGCACTCTGGGAGGCCAATTGCTTGAGGTCAGGAGTTTAAGACCAGCCTGGGCCAGAGTGAAACCCTCATTTCTACAAGAAAAAAAATAAAAATAGAGGCTCTGTAATTACAGGCTCATGCCTGTAATCCTAGCACTCTGGGAGACCAAGGCAGGTGGATAGCTTGAGCTCATGAGTTTGAGACCAACTTGAGCAAAAGTGAGACAGCAGCTCTACTAAAAATATGAAAAAAAGACTGAGGCAAGAGGATCTCTTGAGCCCAAAAGTTGGAGATTGCTGTGAGCTAAGATGCCACAGCACTCTACCTAGGACAATAGCTTAAGACTCTGTCTCAAAAATAAAATAAATAAATAAATAAGCCATGCATGGTGGTAGACACCTGTAGTCCCAGCTACTCAGGAGGCTGAGGCAAGAGAATTGCTTGAGCCCAGGAGTTTTTTTGTTTTGTTTTGTTTTTTTGAGACAGATCTTCAAGCTGTCACTCTGGGTAGAGTGCCATGGCATCACAACTCACAGCAACCTCCAACTCCTGGGCTCAAGCGATTCTCCTGCCTCCATCTCCCAAGTAGCTGGGACTACAGCTGCCCGCTACAACACCCAGCCATTTTTTGGTTGCAGCCATCGTTGTTTGGCAGGCCCAGGTTGGATTTGAACCCGCCAGCTCAGGTGTATGTGGCTGGCACCTTAGCTGCTTGAGCCACAGGTGCTGAGCCATGAGCCCAGGAGTTTGAGGTTAAGCTATGTGATCTGTGAAATATGAAACCACAGCACTCTAGCCTGGGACAAAAGAGTGAGACTCAGTCAGAAAAAAGAAAAAAAAAACCTGTAAATCAGAGCCGCCATTCCTCTGCTTTTATTTTATTTTATTTTATATTTTTGGAGACAAAGCCTCACTCTCTTGGCTTGGGTAAAGTGCCATGGCATCATAGCTCACAGCACCCTCAAACTCTTGGGCTCAAGAGATCCTCTTGCCTCAGTCTCCCAAGTAGCTGGGGCTACAGGCATGCACCACAACACCCAAATGGTTTTCTTTTCTTTTCTTTTCTTTTTTTTTTTTTTTGAGACAAGAGTCTCACTATGTCGCCCTCAGCAGAGTACCATGGTGTCACAGCCACAGCAACCTCAAACTCTTGGTTTTAAGCGATTCTCTTGCCTCAGCCTCCCAAGTAGCTGGGACTTCAGGTGCCTGCCATAATGGCTGACTCTTTTTTTGTTGCAATTGTCATTGTTGTTTAACTGGCCCAGGCCGGGTTCGAACCCACCAGCCTGGGTGTATGTGACTGGCGCCGTAACCACTGTGCTACAGGCTCAGAGCGTGGTTTTCTATTTTTAGTAGAGATAGGGTCTCGCTCTTGCTCAAGCCTGTCTCAGACTCCTGAGCTCAAGCAATCCACCTGCCTTGGCCTCCCAGAGTGGGATTACAGGTGTGAGCCACCATGGTAGGCCTAATCCTCTGATTTTAAACGTCTTCCTCCACCACTGTTCTATTCTTCCTCATCACACTTAAAATATATCCAAAGTCTTAACTGTAGCCTTTAAGGTCCTTTGGGCTCTGGCCCATGCCAACATCTCACCTCCATTTTGATCACTTCTTTTTTTTTTTTGAAACAGAGCCTCAAGCTGTCACCCTGGATAGAGGGCTGTGGCATCACAGCTCACGGCAACCTCCAATTCCTGGGCTCAAGCGAGTCTCTTGCCTCCGCCTCCCAAGTAGCTGGGACTACAGGTACCCGCCACAACGCCTGGCCATTTTTTGGTTGCAGCCGTCATTGTTGTTTGATGGGCCCAGGCTGGATTCGAACCCGCCAGCTCAGGTGTACGAGGCTGGTGCCTTAGCCCATTGAGCCACAGGTGCCAAGCCACTTTGATCACTTCTTAAATGCAGCCCCATGATCCTTCTGTTCCAAACTCAATCCTGCCACAAGGCTTTTGTGCTTGCTGCTCTTTACCTGGAACTTTCTTTCTCCACCTGTCCTATGGCTGATTCCTCCTCACACTCTGGATCTCAGCCTAAATGCCACCTTGTCAGAAATACCTGCCCTGGCTACTTTGTTTCACCCTAGCTGGCCCCTAAACATTATCTATTATATTGCCACCTTTTATTTCTTTCATAGCACTTGCTCCGATGTGAACTTATCTGATTTATTTCTCTGTTCGCTTGTTTCGTCTCCTTCTCTCCTGAGAGCAGGAATCATGCCTGGATCACTCACCATTAAATCTCACACAGCACAAGCCTTGTCACAGAGCAGTGACACTCAATAAATACTGCTTGGTACATGATTAGACATGGTCACTTCCTCCAAGAGGCCGATCCTTTCAGCTCTACACCCTTCCACTTCTAATCCTTCACTCTATTGGTTACCACTCCAGGGACCCCCTTCTCAAACCACCCTCTTGATTAACCCCAACTCACCCTCCAGTGTCCTTCAAATGTAACCTCAGGCAAACTAACTCTTAAAAGCTCCTGCAGCATCTATTGTTGGTAAACCAAATTCTCATCATATCTGATAATTACATAGTTACATTACATTGTAATTTTACTTGTTCCCTGCTGAGGCCCAGTTGATAGCATAGAGCCAAATCCATAGTGGCTTTCAATAAATGTTTGTTGAATGACTAAATGATTGAATGATGTACCATGAACCAAAGATCAGTATTATTACAATTCCATTCTCCAATGGGTGAATGAATGAATGAATGAATGAAGATGGGGTCTCAAGAACTCTGCAACCAAGACTCCTTTGAACCATTTTCAAATTCCCCAGGATTCCCCTGCCATCACCACCACAGCTCAGCCCACCCTCCCAGGACACCTAAGGCACCAGGCCAGATTCCAGGGTGGGGACAGTGGTTACCGTAGTCCTTTGGGAGGGGGGCAGGTGCTGAGGGGTGCACAACAGGCTTCTGCCGGCGTTCCTGGGTGGGGCTGGGGACCTCAGGGACGGGCTCATCCTCTTCTTCCTCTTCTTCCTCCTCCCCTCGGGGCGGCGGGGCCATCGGGGCGGGATCCGTCTTAGTCATGGTCGTCGGTGGCCCTGGGGGGCAGGGGGGTAGAAGCAGAGTTGAGGGCCACCTTCAGTAAATGTTGAAGCCAGAGGTCAGCTAGAGAGGCTGCCCACAGGCTCCGGGTCCAAGCCGCCAGAAGCTCCTGGGCCGCAGGGGGCCCTCGCACAACTGGCTCTTGGACAACCATAGGATCCCCATTACCCATCAGGGGCTCCCATATGCGTGCCTGGCGCCTGCCACCAGCCCCAGGCCCAGCCCCCCATTCTTCTCCTCCAGCGTCAGGCCCCTCTGTCTCCGCCGCCCCCTCCTCAGGTTTGTTTATCTCGGGATGCAGGATGCTATGCCCCTCCCCTTTTCCGTGGGCCTCCCCTCTTCCCATCTTACCTGGGGAAGACGGGGCTGGGACCAAAGCTGAGACTAGGAGATTGCGGGAGCAATGGGGTATCGGTGTCGGGAGACGTGATTGGGGAAGGGAGGGAGACAGAGAGAAGGGGACCAGGCCCAGACACCAACGGGGGATGGGGTGGAGAGGGAGGGGCGCTGACGGCGCATGCGCCTTGTTACACCTCCACCCCCCCACCCCGCGAGCGGGGGAGGAGGCTGGACGCCAAGCGGATAGAGTCGGAGGACCGGGAGGGGAAGAAGAGATGGCTATAGAGAAGGATGCGAGACGAGGCGACTGCAGGAAAGAGATAAAGCAGAGACGGGACAAAAAGGGAGGGATGGGAAAGCGGGCACTCCTTTTTATCCATTCCTGCTAAGATAGAGACTTCCCCTGGTCCTGCAAACCTGGGTGGTCTCAGTGCATGGTGACGACGGGTGTTCTCTCTCTTCGGGACCTCAGACCTTATCCATGCTCACCCTATTTGAGGGGTGTCTCAGAGGGGTGATTTTGCAGAGATTCCTATCATCGTGGTTGTCATCCTTACTATCACCGTGCAACGCTCATACACTTACTTCAGCCCAGAGAGGTTAAGCCGGCTTGTCCAAGGGTACACAGCAAGTAGGTGACAGAGCTAAAATTTGAAACTAGGCAGCCTGTAAAGTCTGGTTCTTAATCACCATGCTACATGGCTGTAGCAGTGTCTAGGGGACAGATCCGCCCACGGACCCCTCCAAGCCTGTCATAACCTGTATGTCCTCCCTCAGGAAGGTGTCCTGGAGCCAGCCCAGGGTCCCGGCTCCATTGTCCTGGCTTGGCCAAAATCATTGCAGCCTGACCATGGTTTGCCTTCCTCCCTCATCTTTCTAATGCAGGCCCAGTAGCTCCATCTCCGAACTACTTCCAGAATTTCATGCTTCCCTCCCCAACCCAGGCCCTCATCCTGGGCTTCCCTTCATCTTCTCCCACCCAGACTGGCAACAGCCTCTTCCCTGCTCCCTTCTCCCCCCTCTCCAGGCTGCTCCCTACATGCTGCCACAGGGACCTATTGGCAACTGTCACACTGGAACTCTTCTTGACTCAGAGGCATCTGCCTGCTGCACTTCACTGCAGGCAAAAGCCAAGGCTCTTGACCATGGTCCACAAGGCCCTATGTGAACTTGCCCCTACCATCTCTCCAGCATCACCTCCTCCCACTGCCCTCTCCACTTAATCCCCTCTAACTATACTGGCCTCCTTGCTCTTTGCCTGGAATACTCTTCCCCCAGATACTCACATAGTTCCCTCTCTCCCCTCTTTCAGGATTTTACTTATTGATGCCTCTTCAGTGACATCTTCTCTGCTCTCCCCAACTAAAGTGGCACCCCTGGCCCAGCACAGTGGCTCATGCCTGTAATTCCAGCACTGTGGGAGGCTGAGGCAGGTGCACTGCTTGAACTCAGGAGTTCGAGACCAGCCTGAACAAGAGTGAGACCCTGTCTCTACTTAAAATAAAAATAAAATAAAATAAAACAGCAGGGCATTGTGGTGCAGGCATGTAGTCCCAGCTACTTGGGAGGCAAGAGGATACCTTGAGTCCAAAAGTTTCAGGTTGCTGTGAGCTATGATGCCATAGCACTCCATCCCAGGCAACAGATAAAAAAACAAATAAAATAAAATGGTACTGATTCCCCACCCCTACCCCCACACTCCTTTCCCTGATGCAAACTGACATACCATAGACTAGTGATTTTCAACTGGTGTGCCACAAAAATTTTTAAAGATCATTAATTATTTTCAAAAGAAATTCAAAGCACAGTAATTATATTATTTCACTCTTTTTTTAAAAAATCAATATAATTTAAGTATGCTGTGGAAGTTTAACTATAGGTTTAAGTGTGCTGTGAGATTAAAGAAAAAAAAATGGTTGAAAAACACTGCCCTATGTGCTAGGTCCTCTGCAAGAGCTGCTTGTCTCCTGGAACTCTGGCCCACATGGCTTCCAGGCCAGTCCCTTCTCATCATCCCAGGTCTCTTTGTTCAAATGGACCTTAGAGAGCCCTCTTCCCAACCCTCCTCTTAATTACCTCTTTTATTCAGTCTTTATAGCATTTATCACAGGCTGAAATTATCTCGTTTATTAGTTTACCAGTTCATCTACTCAAGTAGAATGTGAGCACCATGAGGGCAGGGATGATTTTCAGCTCTGTTTACTGCAGTATCCCCAACTCAGCACTAGCCATGACAAAAGATGTGAGAGGCTTTTCGGAAACCAGGTACAACCCTCCCCAAACAAGCAACCCCTGTTCTGCTCTAAGGTTGTTTTACTGACTATAAAGATTTGAACTAGGGGTGGCGCCTGTGGCTCAAGGGAGTAGGGCACTGGCCTCATATGCCAGAGTTGGCAGGTTCAAATCCAGCCCTGACCAAAAACTGCAAAAAAAAAAAAAAAGATTTGAGCTAGGGGTGGCAGAGGGCTGGTATCATGGAGATTGGGAACTGATGGGGAACTTGGGGCTAGGTCACCCCTAAAGTTCAGGGGGTCCCTAGGAGGCAAGTTATGGAACCCAGGCCCTTGAGAGAGGCATTGCTGCTCCCCAGGCATGGATGGTGGGGCTGGGCCAAGCCCATGGGTGATGTATCTCTCTTCTTCCATCCTGTATGTTCTGTCCCTTGACATTACTGTTCTGATCCTTATGCACTGGGGCTCCGAGTGTCCAGGAGCTCAGGCTTGGCGTCCATTGTTGGAGATGCAGGGCTTTGGGCAAGGACCACAGCTATTTCAGGCCCTCCACAGATGATGGTGAAGGCTTGGGAGTCCTCAGGCCCAGAGAGCTGGGCCATCCCATGCGACAAAGTTGTAGAGATGGGGAACACAAGGGAGCGAGGAGGGGAAGAGAGACAGACAGAAATAAATGGTGAAGAACAGGGAAGCCAAGGGGGAAAGGGGGTGTCAGGAAACAGATATATGGGGAGACCAGGAAGCAGATATGAGAGCCAGAGAGATAACAGACATGTGAGGGGACAGAGACATAGAGAGACAGACAGAGGGGCAGACAGATGTGGAAAGACAGGGACATACATATGGGGGACACAAAAAGATGCAGATGAAGAGACACACAGGGAGATGGGGAAACAGGTGTGATGAGGGAAGAGATGGAGAAACGGGATGAATGATTAGAAGACAGGGATTGAATGGGGGGAAGGGAGGCAGAAAAAGAGACACTGTTAGCCTAGGGGCCCTGGCAGGCTCCATGGAGAGCCCCAGGCCTGAGCCTGAGCTCTCTTCCTGCTCCACTGTCCCTCTGTGCCAGTCTCAAACTCAAAGCCCCCAGGGGCAGCCACATTGCCACTCTGGTGACTGCTGTTACAGGGGAATATGAACCCAGAGCTGCCAGATCTGCTGAGCCTTTCCCAAAGATCAAAAATTATTTTAAGGCATGGCTGAGGCCAAAGAAATCACGTCTACGGGTAAAGTCAAACCCACTAGCTGCCAATCTGAGAAGCCATAACTAGAGAGGTGCCATGGGGGCTCCTTTCTGAACCTCCTCCAGTGAGTGAATCCACAGCTCTGGAAGCCATGGGTCCTAGGCTGGGGACCTCAAGGTTGCCCTGGGGTTTTAAGCAGGGGAAAGGCTTGGTCAAAGTTTGATTTTCAAAGACATGTCATCCCTTCCATTATTCCCTTCCCACCCTTAACACCCAGCAGTAAAATATAGGTGTAAACAGGCTTCAGATAGAGCCTGAGAGACATTAGTACAGGGGTGCAAACTCAAGCTCTTTGGGGGTCCAGCAGGGAGCAGAACCCTGGCTTTGTAAATTATTGGCTGCCTGACTTTGGGCAACTTGCTGGACCACCCTGTGCCTCAGTTTTCTCATCTGGAAAATGACGATAACAACAGTATCAAGATCATGTCATTAACTCTTGGGTTCGCAGAGAGTAAGAACTCCTCGGATATAACTGTTAATAAACAGAGCAGCCATAACTCAGCTCCGACCAATAGCTGCTTGGCAGTCCCAGGTTGATTTTTTTTTTTTTTAAGAAAAATCCGGAATTTGGAAACATGGGTAAGATGCTCTGCTTTTTAAACAGTCCAAATGAAAACCGTATGGGGTAGGCAAGTGGCGGGCACTCACCACGGGCTGCAGGCCCCGGCGCGCCCGTGCCAGCAGGCTCTGCCCGTGCAGCTGCTGCGCCAGCTGCTCCAGAGCCCGCAGCTGCGCCTGGTGCCGCCGGTGGCGCCGCTGCAGCCTCCGCACCCGCTGCTGCAGTGCTCCCAGCGCCGCGCCCAGCCCGGCCCGGGCCTGCTGAGGGAGGACGTCAGGGTGTCGCCCCGCGAAAGTGGGCGAAGGGGCAGGAGAGGGCAGGAGCACCGTTGCTGCAGCCTCCGGGGTCCCCGACCCCGGGCCCAGCACCACGAGGTGCACCGGGACAGAGGACGGGATGGCGCACCCTGGGGCCTGCGGTGTAGCTTCTTGTGGACCAGCAGGTGGCACAACCCGCTTCTTGGTGCTTCGGGTACCCCGCTGGCTCTGGAAGACAATGTGTGGGATGGGAGGCATCAGGGCCGGACCTCAGTGGGGCTCCTCAGGAGGTAAGGGGAGGGGAGGGAGTCAGTCGTCAGGGGTCTTTCCATCAGGAGAGGAGGGCTGAGGGTCTGACTCAGGTAGGGACTTCCCTTGAGTGGGGGGGGATAGGGGATCAAATCGAGCAGTAGGATCTCGCGGCACACACCTTGGGAGGCGGTGCCCGGAAGATGGAGGGCACCGCGTCTGGCCGCAAGTAGCGCACGCCCCAGCGCCACTGGAAGCAGGAGGGCGTGAAGTGCTCGCTGCACAAGTGCTGGTGGTAGCTGGGCACCCAGTGCTCACGGCCCATGCGCTGCAGCCAGGCCTGCAGCCGGGGCCCATCCTTCAGTGGGAACCTGCATGGGTGGCAGGGTGGCTGGGTCAGCACCATCCTTCTCTGAGGATACCCACATCTGGGGGTCAGGGTTCCAACCTGGTGTCTCCCCTGAGCCTGGAATTGGCCTTGCCTCCCAACCAGGCTTTCTTTTGTTTCATTTTTATTGAGACAGAGCCTCACTATGTTGCCCTCGGTAGAGTGCCCTGGCGTCACAGCTCACAGCAACCTCAAACCCTTGGGCTTAAGCGATTCTCTTGCCTCAACCTCTCAAGTAGCTGTGATGACAGGTGCCTGCAACAATGCCTGGCTATTTTTTGTTGCAGTTTGGCCCAGGCCTGGTTCGAACCTGCCACTCTCGGTATCACTGAGCCACAGACACCGCCTCTTTCTTTTTTCTTATTCTTTTTTCTTTTCTTTTGAGACAAGAGTCTCACTTTGTCACCCTTGATAGAGTGCTCTGACATCATAGCTCACAGCAACCTCAAACTCTTGGTTTCAAGTGATCCTCCTTGCCTCTGTCTGCCCTGTAGCTAGGACTACAGCCGCCTGCCCCAAAGCCAGGTTACTTTTTCTATTTTTAGTAGAGATGGGGTCTTGCTCTTGCTATTCTGGAACTCCTGAGCTCAGGCGATCTACCCACTTCAGCCTCCCAGAGTGCTAGGATTACAGGCCCCAGCCACCAGTGCCTGGCCTAGCCCAGGCTTTCTCTACCTCATCCTCACAACTTGTTCTCCCACTCCAACTTTTAAATGCCCAGCATCTGCCCACCTCTCCCTTTTCCACTACCCCTCCTTTATAAAGGAGCAATTTATAAAATCAGACTTCTAGAACATGGGAGATAGTATAGTCAAGTGAAAATGTGTCTTCCATAACCACATAAAATAGGGGCTGAGGATAGGGGTGCTATAGATTAAAAGACACTTAAAAACATCAACCCAGGCAGCGCTTGTAGCTCAGTGGATAGGGTGCCAGCCACATACGCTGAGGCTGGCGGGATCAAACACGGCCTGGGCCAGCTAAAATAACAATGATGACTTGGCACCTGTGGCTCAACAGGCTAAGGCACCAGCCACATACACCTGAGCTGGCGGGTTTGAATCCAGCCTGGACCCGCCAAACAACAATGACAGCTGCAACCAAAAAATGGCTGGGCATTGTGGCGGGCACCTGTAGTCCCAGCCACTTGGGAGGCGGAGGCAAGAGACTTGCTTAAGCCCAGGAATTGGAGGTTGCTGTGAGCTATAATGCCATAGCACTCTATCCAGGGTGACAGCTTGAGGCTCTATCTCAAAAAAAAAAAAAAAAACAATGACACCTGCAACAATAACAACAGAAAAATAGCCAGGTGTTGTGGCCAGCACCTGTACCCCGGAAGGTGGTACTACTTGGGAGGTTGAGGCAAGAGAATCACTTAAGCTAAAGAGTTTGAAGTTGCTGTAAGCTGTGACGCCATGGTACTCTACCAAGGGTGACATAATGAGACTCCGTCTCAAAAAAAAAAAAAAGAAAGAAAGAAAATAGAATATAATAAGTGTACATGAAGACATGGAGAAATAGGAACCCTTCTGCACTAATGGGTATATAAAAAACAATATGGCAATTCCTTACAAAAATGAAAAATAGAATTGTAACCAGGTGAGGTAACCTACACCTGAAATGCTAGCATTCTGGGAGGCTGAGGTGGGTGGACAATCTGAGCTCAAGAGTTCGAGACCAGCCAGAGCAAGAATGAGACCTGTCTCTACTAAAAATAGAAAAACTAGATGAGGCATTGTGTCCGGCGCCTGTAGTCCCAGCTACTTGGGAGACTAAGGCAAGAGGATTTCCAGAGCCCAAGAGTTTGAGGCTGTAATCAGCTATAATGCCACAACACTCTTCCCAGGGAAACAAAGTAAGACTCTGTCTTAAGGAAAAAAAATGTGAATTTGCTTACCACTACTGAACACTTAAGAATGGTTACGATGGGCCCGGCGCCTGTGGCTCAACGGGCTAAGGCACCAGCCACATACACCTGAGCTAGTGGGTTCGAATCCAGCCTGGGCCCGCCAAACAACAATGACGGCTGCAACCAAAAAATGGCCAGGCGTTGTGGCGGGCGCCTATAGTCCCAGCTACTTGGGAGGCAGAGGCATGAGACTCACTTGAGCCCAGGAATTGGAGGTTGCTGTGAGCTGTGATGCCACGGCACTCTATCCAGGGTGACAGCTTGAGGCTCTGTCTCAAAAAAAAAAGAATGGTTAAGATGGCCAGGCGCAGTGGCTCATGCCTGTAATCCTAGCATTCTGGGAGGGCAAGGTGGGTAGATTGCCTGAGCTCATGGGTTTGAGACCAGCCTGAGCCAGAGCGAGACCTCGTCTTTAAAAGTAGCCAGGCATTGTGGTAGGCACCTATAGTCCCAGCTACTTGGGAGGCTGAGGCAAGACAATCACTTGAGCCCAAGAATTCGAGGTTGCTGTAAGCTATGACACTACAGCACTCTACTGGGGGCAACAAAGTGAGACTCTGTCTCAAAAGAAAAAAAAAAAGGAGGCTCGGTGCCCATAGCACAGTGGTTACAGCATCAGCCACATACACTGAAGTTGGCAGGTTCGAACCCAGCTGGGCCAGCTAACCAACGGTAATAACTACAACAAAAAATAGCTGGGCGCTGTGGCGAGTGCCTGTAGTCCCAGCTACTTGGGAGGCTGAGGCAAGAGAATTGCCTAAGCCTGAGAGTTGGAGGTTGCTGTGAGTTGTGACTTAACGGCACTCTACCAAGGGTGACATAGTGACACTGTCTCAAAAAAAAAAAAATGGCTAAGGAATGGTTAAGATGATTGATTTTTATATGTATTTTACCACAATTAAAAGTAATTTTTATTAGGTTAAAAAATGAGCTAAATAAAAGCTTTCTCAGTGGAAGTAGGTAGGGATTTCCTTATGAGACACCCTCTAAGGGTGACCCACTGGGGCTGGGTGAGGTGGCTCATGCCTGTGATCCTAGCACTCTGGGAGGCCGAAGCAGGTGGACTGCATGAGATCATGCGTTTGAGATCAGCCTGAGCCAGAGCAAGACCTTGTCTCTAAAAATAGCTGGGCATTGTGGCAGGCACCTGTAGTCCCAGCTATTTGGGAGGTTGAGACAAGAGTATTGCTTGAGCCAAAGAGTTTAGGGTTGCTGTGAGTTATGATGCCAGGGCACTCTACCAAGGGTGAGAAGTGAGACTCTGTCCCCAAAAATATAAATAAAAAAAGGTGCCCCACTGCTCCTAAGTGTTTACTGGGACCACCTATCCCTAACATTTGTTCATGCCCTCTCACATAGCAATGTACTATTTAGACCTGGGCTAAAGGCTGTCCGAAATGAAGACCTCATTTTCCAGCCTTATGTGTAGGGAGGGGGAGTCATGTGATCAAGTTCTGGCTAGTCCATCCTGTAGTGGCTGCCAGAAACTGTAAGACATAAAATGTTTAGGTTAAGCTGTAAATTTTAGGATAGTTTGTTAAGTGGCATTAGATAACTAATGCAATGAGGCCCGAACATTCCATCTTTACAATGTTTTCCACATCAGTGACATTATTTACTTAACATTTTGCTTAAAATTAACCAACTTTAAGTGTTTGATACCTAAAGAGAAACTTTTACATCACAATTGAAAATGAAAAACAAGGCCAGGCATGGTGGTTTATGCCTGTACTCCTAGCACTCTGGAAGTAAGGCAGGTGGATTGTCCTGTACTCACAGGTTTGAGACCAGCCTGAGCAAGACCAAGTCCCTATGTCTAAAAATAGCCGGATGTTGTGGTGGCACCTGTGGTCCCAGCTACTTGGAAGGTTGAGGCAAGAGAATCACTTGAACCCAAGACTTTGAGGTTGCTATGAGCTATGATTATACAGCATTCTAGTGAGGGTAGTGAGACTCTGCCCTGCCCCCCCCAAAACAGGAGGGAAGGAACAAGGGGGGTGGGGTCTTGGTGTGGGCCACACCTTTTGGGGGCAAAACGCGATTGTAAGGGGGTCTTTACCTAACAAATGCAATCAGTATAACCTGGTTTATTATACCCTCAATGAATCCCCAACAATAAAAAAAAAAAGAGAAAGAAAGAAAAAGAAAAGAAAAAAGAGGGCGGTGCCTGTGGCTCAGCGGGTAGGGCAATGGCCCCATATACCGAGGGTGGCGGGTTCAAGCCTGGCCCCGGCTGAACTGCAAAAAACAAAAAAAAAGAAAGAGGGCAGCACCTATGGCTCAAAGGAGTAAGGCACCAGCCCCATATGTCGGAGGAGGTGGGTTCAAACCCAGTCCCAGCCAAAAACTGCCAAAAAAAAAAAAGAAAGAAAATGGAAAACAAGGCTGGGAGTAGTGGCTCACACTGTTATCCTCCCACTGTGGGAGGTTGAGTCAGGTAGATAACCTAAAGTCAGGAGTTCAAGACCAGCCTGAGCAAGAGCAAGACCCTGTCTCTACCAAAAATAGAAAAAACAAAAAAACCTAGCTGGGCATTGCAGAGAGCACCTGTAGTCCCAGCTACATGGGAGACTAAGGCAGGAGCATCATTTAAGCCCAAGAGTTTGAGGTTCCTGCAAGCTATGAAGCCACAGCACTCTACTCAGGGCAAAAGAGGGAGACTTTATCTCAAAAAAAAAAAAAAAGAAAAAGAAAAGAAAAGAAAAAGAAAGAAAACTATAAACAGATGTTAACCATAAAAATACCAGATAACTTGACCTACTGAAAGCTATGAGCCCAAGGCCTGCTCTCTGTTAAAAAGGAAGAGTAGGCTCAGCGCCCGTAGCACAGTGGTTATGGCGCCAGCCACTTACACTGAGGATGGTAGGTTCGAACCCAGGCCAGCTAAACAACTGCAACCAAAAAATAGCCAGGTGTTGTGGCAGACAACTGTAGTCCCAGCTACTTGGGAGGTTGACGCAAGAGAATCACTTAAGCCCAAGGGTTTGAGGTTGCTGTGAGCTGTGATGCCACAGCATCCTACTGAGGGTGACAAAGTGAGACTCTGTCTCAAAAATAAAAAAAAGGAAGAGTAGGCTGGGCTCAGTGGCTCACACCTGTAATTCCAGCACTTAGGAGGCCAAGGTGGGTGGATTGCCTGAGCTCACAGGTTGGTTTTTCTTATTTTTTTTTTTCTTTGCAGTTTTTGGCCAGGGCTGGGTTTGAACCCACCACCTCCGGCATATGTGGCCGGCGCCCTACTCCTTTGAGCCACAGGCGCCGCCCGAGCTCACAGATTTGAGATCAGCCTGAGCCAGAGCAAAACCTCCTCTCTAAATAGCCAGGCATTGTGGTGGGTTCCTGTAGTCCCAGCTGCTTGGGAGGCTGAGGCAAGAGGATCGCTTGAGCCCAAGAGTTTGAGGTTACTGCGAGCTATGACACCACAGCACTCTACCAAGGGTAATAGAGTGAGACTATCTCAAAAAGAAAGGAAGAGTAGCCTGTAATGCTAGTACTCTGGGAGGCCAAGGCAAGTGGACTGCTTGAGCTCTCATGAGTTTGAGACTAACCTGAGCAAGAGTTAGTCCCCGTCTCCACTAAAATAGAAAAACTAGGCCAGGCACAGTGGCTCACACCTGTAATCCTAGCACTCTGCGAGGCTAAGGCCAGTGGCTCAGGATTGCCTGAGCTCACAGGTTCGACGCCAGCCTGAGACAGAGAGAGACCTGATCTCTTAAAATAAATAAAAATAATAATAATGGACCAGGCACGGTGGCTCATGCCTGTAATCCTAGCACTCTGGGAGGCTGAGGTGGGTTGATTACCTAAGCTCATGGGTTGAAGACCAGACTGAGCAAAAGTGAGACCCTGTCTCTACTAAAAAAATAGAAAAATTAAAGCAAAAGGATCACTTGAGCCCAAGAGTTGGAAGTTGCTGTGAGCTATCACGCCAATGCATTCGACCCAGGGTGACAGTGTGAGACTCTGTCTTAAATAAACAAATAGCCAGACATTGTGGCAGGTGGCGGTAGTTCCAGCTATTTGGGAGGCTGAAGCAAGAGAATCGCTTGAATCTAGGAGTTTGAGGTTTCTGTGTGCTATGACGCCAGGGCACTCTACCAAGGGTGACAAAGTGAGACTCTGTCTCCACAAAATAAATAAAATAAAACAAACTAATAGAAATAGAAAAACTAGCCCAGCATTGTGGCAGGTGCCTATAGTCCCAGCTACTTCAGAGGCTGAGGTAAGAGGATCGCTTGAGCCCAGTAGTTTGAGGTTGCTGTGAGCTGTGATGCAACACTCAACTCCAGAGCTCAAGCAACCCACCTGTCTCAGCCTCCCAATGTGCTAAGATTACAGGCGTGAGCCGCCATGCCCAGCCTTGCTGTCATCTTAGCTAGATCATGATGGCATATGCTGCTGGAAGTTCTTCTTTTCTTCGTTACTAACTTAACTCAAAATTTCTTCAGGGTGATTAAATTCCAGCTAAAAGACTCCATTTCTCTGCAGTTGGGGTTGACCAATGACGAAGAAGTTGACACTGTATGGAGTTTCTGGGAAGGCCTTCTAAAGGGGGCTGATTTAGAGCTAAACCTTTTTTATTCTTCCTCCCTTTCCTTTTCTTCCTACTAGGAACTGCAGGGCATGCTGGCTGGGGCACTGGCAGCCATCTTGGATGAAAGCCACATGCTAAAGGTGACAGAGCAGAAAGAAAGAGCATTCATCTCTGATGACACGGAGCTGCCATATCAGTGCTGGCCTGACAACATCTGTATTTGTTTTACATGAGAGAAAAATAAGCCCTGTAGAAGATTGTATTATTGTTCAAAACATTGCTGCCCCTCTCCACAGGGAGATTACATACTTCCCCTCCATTGCTGGGAGGCTTGCCATGTACTTGCTTTGGCCAAAAGAATGACAGTGAAAGTGACACAGGCCATTGCTAAATATAAAATTTACCAGGAACCATTGGGTGGTTTCACTCCACTTTCTCTTTTCCTCCTCCCACAAGACCAGCAATATTCCAAGTAGGGACAGCTCCTTCAGCCTGAGTCCTCAATAAAGATACTGTAGGGGGGCGGCGCCTGTGGCTCATTGAGTAGGGCGCCGGCCCCATATACCAAAGGTGGTGAGTTCAAACCTGGCCTCGGCTGAACTGCAAAACAGAAAAATAGCTGTGTGTTGTGGCAGGCGCCTATAGCCCCAGCTACTTGGGAGGTTGAGGCAAGAGAATCGCCTAAGCCCAGGAGTTGGAGATTGCTGTGAGCTGTATGATGCCACGGCACTCTACCATGGGTGATAAAGTGAGACTCTGTCTCTACCAAAAAAAAAAAAAAAAAAAAGGATACTGTAGGGTATCTATACCTTAGGGTATGCAAATAACCTGCAAAGGACACAGTGTGAACATGAAATATACCTTTGTGGTAGTAAGCCACTGAGACTTGGGAAGTTTATTACATGGCATAACTTAACCATGCTGATCCTATAGACCATCATTTATTTAAGCCACTATTATTGCAGGACTTTGTAACTGCCGGGCAGATGCAATTCCTAACTGATAGGACCCGCATTAGCAACAGCTACCACTTGGCCTTGAAAGGGCCTATAACAGAACCAGTGAATATTCCCTTTGGCTGCCAGGCAGGCTCTCCAGTTATTTTCTGGCACCAACTTCCCTCAACATGTCTCACCTTATTTCTTACCTGGCATCCATGCCTGCTCCTGAATCTCTTCGGGGAAACTGCTCTTTAGCTCTTAAGCTGAGTAGTTTCTGCAAGACTGACTCAAGGGTAGGCCCTGAGGCGGAAATGGACTAGCCTGTATGAGGAACAGCCTAGCAGCCATTGATGGTGCCAAGGAAGACATGAACTGATTTTTATAAAGTCATCTGGCTGCTGTGTACAGCTGTCACCATTCTCATTATTATTACATGTGAAGCACTAAGAATGGTCCCCGGCACACGGTGAATGATTTCTAAGTAGGTTATTGTTATTGCTGTTATTGTAAGGGAAGCAAGAGTGGAAGCAGCGAGGCCAGTAAGTACCTATCACAGTATCTCATTGAGAGGTGATGTTCTCTCTCACCTTGTCTCTTTCATGGGAGGAAAGAACTCTCTCTTGGAAGTGCTCTAAACTTTCTTCTTCCTAAAGAAAATCTGTTACCCTGAAACTTGTGCAGCTTACTTTTGCTCTCTCTCTCCACACTGCCTGTGTCTCTGCAGTTTTATTTTCAGTTTCCACTCACTTTTGCTTTGGTTACTGCTGTGCCTCAGTTGAACTTTCTAGCTCAGATAAGTAATTGAACCAGGTCAACTAGGTTTGGAAAACTGAGACCCTTGACACACCTTCCCCCAAAATAGTCGACGATGGCTAGGCATGATGGCTCATGCCTGAAATCCTAGCACTCTAGGAGGCCAAGGTGGGTGGATTGCTTGAGCTCAGAAGTTGGAGACCTCCAGCCTAAGCAAGAGTGAGACCCCCATCTTTACTAAAAATAGAAAAACTAGCCAGGCAGTGTGGCTGGCCCCAGTAGTCCCAGAGACTCAGGAGGCTGAGGCAAGAGGATTGCTTGAGTCCAAGAATTTGAGGGCTGTCGGCTATGATGTCATGGCACTCCAGTCTGGGGGCTACCGAGTAAAACTCTGTCTCAAACAACAAACAAACAACAAACAAACAAAAAATGACTTGATAGATGACTGGACTACGTGATAACAGTGGATGTGATGAGAAGTAGTTAGTGTAAGTGTGGTTTTTCTTCTTGTTTCCTAATTATTTATTTAGGATTTTTCTCATTTACATTTATAACTGTATTGTCAAGGTGTTAGGGATTATGTTGTAGTGGTTGCAAGATGCAGATGTGTTTTGAGGGTAAAGCCAAAAGACTAGATTGAGGGCAGTGGTATTGATGAAACAAAAGGATCATGAATCACTTCTAGGTTGTACATTCAGTTCTTCAATGTTTGACCCTTCACTATCCATGAGCTCTGATGTAACAGGAACAAGGTGTGGCAGGCTCCTTTGTGTCCTAGAGGCTTGTCTGCTTCCCTAGGGGACACTCAAAGACTTGCTGAATTAATAAATGGTGCTAGAGTGATATATATATATATATTTTTTTTTTTTTTGAGACAGAGCCTCAAGCTGTCGCCCTGGATAGAGTGCTGTGGCATCACAGCTCATAGCAACCTCCAATTCCTGGGCTCAAGCGAGTCTCCTGCCTCCACCTCCCAAGTAGCTGGGACTACAGGCGCCTGCCACAACACCCAGCCATTTTTTGTTTGCAGCCGTCATTGTTGTTTGGCAGACCCGGGCTGGATTCGAACCCGCCAGCTCAGGTGT
>CAUYON010200434.1:0-34984 GCA_963573935.1 Arctocebus calabarensis | reverse complement strand
GGTACAGGTGAAAAATTACTAAATGTAGAATATAAATGTTTTCATATAGTGATTAAAAGAGGATGAAGGCTATGTTAAATAGTTCAATGAAAATATTTCAGAATGTATACAAAGTCAGCACATTGTGCCCCATGATTGCACCAATGTACACAATTATAATTTAATAAAAATTTAAAAAAAAAGAAAAGAAAGTAATAACCTAATAGACAAAGTATTTTGTTCTTGAGGTCAATGTGTAAGTTATGATCAATACTCTGAGAATAGAAGTCCCAAAATTAAAAGCCACCTATACCATTTTTATCAAATAACACAGATATAAATAGATCAAATTTCAAATATACTAACATAGTTGTCATTCACACAACTGTAAATAAAATCTGTAAATCCATTCTTTGGATAGAACACTAAATTTCCTCTGGTATTTCCTAGTCACAGAGGCTGCCCAGAGCACACAGGAACAGCACTTTTTATAGCCACAAATGTCATTTTGTTTAAAAAATAGGAATCTCTGAAAGCCAATACAATTATAAATTTATTGATGAAAGCTGAGTATTCAACATTCTTTCTTTCTTTCTTTCTTTTTTTTTTTTTGAGACAGAATCTCACTTGGTTACCCTTGGTAGAGTGTCATAGTGTCATAGCTCACAGCAGCCTCTAACTCTTGAGCTCAAGCGATTCACTTGCCTCAGCCTCCTTAGTAGCTGGGACTCCAGGAACCCACCACAACGTCCAGCTACTTTAAGAGGCGGGGTCTCGCTCTGGCTGGGGGTGGTCTCTAACCTGTCAGCTCAGGCAGTCTACCTGCCTCCGGCCTCCCAGAGTGCTAGGATTACCACCGGCCTGAGTATTCAATTTCCAAAGACATGAAATAAAAACTCATTTTGTGGCCTAATTTGTTAATGTCAAGCCATAAGATTCTCTTAAACTTCAATGTAAACAAATGACATAGCACTAGATTTACTTATATATTTATTTATTTTATTTATTTTTTCTATTTTATTGTTTTACAGATAGGATCTTAATCTGTCAAACAGGCTGGAATTGTAGCTCCAATTCCTGGGCTCAGGAAGTCTTCTCAACCTCCCAAGGAGCAAGGACTACAGACACATGCCACCATGCTTGTTTTTTTTTGTTTGTTTTGTTTTTTTAAACAGGGTCTTGCTATGTTGCCCAGGCTAGTCCCAATTTCCTGGCCTCAAAATATTCTTCCCATCTCAGCTTTCCCAAATGCTCCCCAACCATTAAATTTATTTTTGGAAAATAAAAATAAATATGCAAGCTTTATGAAGGCTAGAACTTTTATAAATAATTACTTAGTGTCAGGCATCCTTAGAGCAAAACAAACCACTATAATATAAGACAGGCAGTAAGAAGCATATCATCGATCATAACAACATCATTCCAGTGACTGAGCTTCTGGCAGAAATAAAATAACTTGCTCTTTTCATAGCCCAGTTACACTCCTGGTTCTTTCAATACTATCTATTTGAAATACCAGAAATTAACAAGTTTTTCAAATCTTGAAAGAAAGAAAATGTTGAACTCAAGTGGAGATTTTTTGTTTTGTTTTTGTATTTGTTTTCATTTTTGTTTTAGCATTATGATTATTAAGGCAAATGTATACCGCAGCTGATTGTGCTGGAAGAGCCAGTAATAAGGTACAAAGGAAACAGATTAAGAGATATTTGCATTGTCACTGAGACAAATAAATTTATTAACCAAAAAAAGGGGATTAAAAACAAAACCTAGGTAAAGAGCAATGTGTCATGCTTTTAACTTTAGTTGGGAGATATACTGTCAGTTTTCCTTTTAAGGTCTGTTTAATTCTTTTGTATTTTATCTGTTTTTTGATTTGGCTTCTCTTTTTGCCTGTCTGACTTTGTATTTCCCATGTGAATTTCTAGCTAAAATGCACATGCATTGATTTTAAAGAAAATCATTTATTTTGATTGAGAAAAATAATAATGAAATATAACTCTGAAATTTTCTAAAATGAAATATGCAAGCAAGCACACAAAATGTCCTCACTAATTAATGTTTGATGTGTACTCCTTAATCAAGGACCTACCTTTCTAGTAAAAGTTCTTTTGTAAGGATCAACTACCATCCATTTGATTTAAAGTGGAATATGAAATAATTCAAAGATAGAACTACTATAATGCTAATACAATTGGGGGCCACAGACCTCCAGATATAATTTCTGGCATTTTCATTTCAAATTTCCTATGTTCCCTCAAATCAGTCTTTCCGCTTAAGACGTTTCTGAGGGTCCTACGTAATTCATTCTTGGCTTAGTGTCAGCACTTTCGCTGAGCATCAAGGTTTCAGGTTTGTTTAAATGCCTGCTCTGTAGATACCTGCTAGATTTTCAAGCAGTGTGAAGACCCTCTGCTCCTTCTGCCGCATCTCATTTCCACTTACAAAATACTTTATCTTAGAGGATGAAGCAAAAGTGACTTTTGTGTTTCCTGGCAGCCGCCTGCTTCAAAGGGCTTAATAGTGATTTGTTTATTTCAGAGGAAAGGGAAACCAGTCAGTGATGACGGATTTATTAGTTAAGTGGACATCACAAAAAAATAAAGTAAAATAAAACTTTCTTACAGTTCAAGCTTCCTTCTAACCACACTCTAAACGGTCTTGACAAATTAGAGCCATGTGATTTAATATAGTCAAATTTGTGAATTTATATGACTTCCCCCCCATACATTTCCAGAATAACCTAGAGAAAAGAAAGTGAGCTAAGATAATTGAGGTTACCATCAATGAAGAGATTAAAAAAAACCACCTGAATGAATCAGTAAAATTGACATCTTTTGGAAAATTCGTAAAGAATTATTAAAAACAAACGATGAATCACAAGAAGTCCATTGACATGCCTGGCATTTAGGAAGAGAACGCAGGACGTTAAAACTCCAGACCATTAGGTAGTTTCTAGTAGAACAGCACTATAGACACATCATATTAATCACTAATGAAATATTTATTAATATTAATATAAATGCTCAGAGTAAATTTGGAGACTAAGCATTGATGACTCCAGAACAGGCCATATTATTGCTCCTCATAAATGACTAATTTTACCAGAAAGTAAATATTATGCAAGCCAGATACTGAACTCTCACCCATGGAAATTATATCCGTTTCAGATTCCATTTAAAAGGACACTGGCAAACCAATATTCAGTATTCATTCAAATCAAATCAAAAGCAATAACAATGATAATTGCACTAGCAAAGTAGATGTATATGCTATCATTATCCCTCTTTGCTGAAAGCGATCAGTTGAATAATCTTCAAAAGTAAACTTTCAGCTGCTTGACCTCATAATAAATAAATGAGATGAAATGTTCAAATAGCAAATTATAGAAGATATTAAATTGTACGTTATTAGTCTCGGCTCTGCATACATGTACTTAGGGATGCTACTCTCTGAGCCTCAATATTCTCATCTTTAGGATTGGGGGTTATTTTGATTGATTCTAGAAACCTTTCCAATTCTAACATTCTGAAAGTATGTTCAGTGTAGTCCGTAAGAAAGCTCTCAAGATAAAAATGCATAGGAAGGAAATGCCCAGAAGACCAAGGAAAGAAAATCCAGGAAAGGCTAAAAGTAACTCCACTGGCTTCACAATTATCATCTGAAGTCAGCCGTGGGAATGTGGGAAAGCTAACGAAATGCTAGTGTCAGTGCGCCACAGGCCTGCTCCTGCCTCATCTCAGGAAGACGAGCAGGATTTCGTGCCCGAACTAACGCGGTATCCACGTTTAACCAGCTAACGACATCTCCTGCCTTCCCCTACGACTTTATCAAATGGCATCCTGGGAATATTGTTGAACTGCAAATTTTAATTATCTTGATTCGACTACTGCCTCACAAACCTTGGTGCATGAGATAAAGAAATACTTAAATCATAAAAATGAGGCTGTAACAAGAATAGCCTTGGAACAATTTTTTTGCGGGATTCCAGAAACCCAAAAATGACTCTAAATTTGACAAGGTTACGTATATTTTCTTCAAGGTGACTTCATACAGTCGTCACTTCCGTAGCAGGAAGTAAGAGGTGACAAGAATTGAGGCAGCCGTGAGCCTCCTAACCTCCTTTGATTCTCTGAATATTTTCATCAGCTTGTTGCATTATTATGTGTCACCTCACTGCAACCCTTTGTTTTCCTCTTGGCCCTCCCCACTGTACTGTGGACCCTTCTAGGAATATCCAGGTCTCCTATTCACCTACAGTAAAAGGGCCAAGTGCCTGGCAGACAGTAGGTATTTAGGAGTTCCACAGGCGTTCGTGAATTAGGGCGCTGCCAAAGGACCCACGGCACCGCTGTGTGCTAGGACTGGGGGACAGACCGCCATTTGACGCTGATTACCATTTACCCAAACGTTGCTTTTCTAAGCGACCTCCTTACAAGTAACTCAGCTTGTCACAAGGAAATCCTAATGTGGCTTTCAATGCTTCATAGATGATTTTACCTATTTTTCATTAGAAAATGTAAAATAAGAAAGTGTGAGGAAGTATTTATGTCTAAGCCAGCACAGCTACTTCCTGAGGAAAATCCCTCGACGGAATACTGCTTGTCACAGGAGTCACCCCTGTGTTCAGCCCGCCCTCCCTGGTCAGCACTTCTGTAGAAAGAGTTATTAAGGATCCACTTTGTCGCATCCCTTTCAACATATATTTACATTTCCTATTGGCTTAGTTTCACTTTCTAACATGCACAGTTTTCAAGGTAAAATCATTGAATGTAGAAATCACCTATTTCTACTGGGTACTAACATGCGTTTGAATTGCAGCTGACCCTTGAACAACACAGGTTTGAACTATGTAGTTCAACTGAGATGCAGATCTTTCTCCACCTTTGCCATCCACCCCTGGGACAGCAAAACCAAACCCCCTCTCCCTTAACCAACATGAAGGTGATGAGGACGAAGACATTTATGATAATCCACTCCCACTTAATGAATAGTATATTTTCTCTTCCTTGTGATTTCTATACTAACATTTTCTTTTCTCAAGCTTCCTAGTTTATAAGAATACGCTATGTCATATAAATATAAAATATGAGTTAAGGTACCATTATCATTAAGAGTAGGCTACTACTAGTTAAGTTTGGGAGGAGTTAAAAGGTATGCGTGGATTTTCAACTGTATGTGGTGGTTGACACCCCTAACTCTTGTGTTGTTCAGGGGTCACCTGTACTTTACTGCATTTAACTAAGAAGCTGTAATTAGTGTCTCTAATAGAGATGCTATATACATGGACTACTTATTCTAAGTTCTTTTTATTAAAAAAATAACTAAGGGCAGTGCCTGTGGCTCAGTAAATAGGGTGCCGGCCACATATACCGAGGGTGGCGGGTTCAAACCCGGCATCAGTCAACCTGCAACAAAAGATAGCCAGGCATTGTGGCAGGCGCCTGTAGTCCCAGCTACTCAGGAGGCTGAGGCAAGAGAATTGCCTAAGAGCTGGAGGTTGCTGTGAGCTGTGATGCAATAGCATTCTACTGAGGGAGACAAAATGAAACTCTGTCTCAAAGAAAAAAAAAATTAAAATAAAAACTTACTTTCCTGTGTCCATGGAAAGTATAATAACACTTTTTATTGGGGAAAAATCAGATGTATTAAACTAAAGTATATTCATCTAAAATCAATGGGTATAAGTAACATAGATTACCACATCCACACATTAACACACTAATGGCACCAATATCATTAGAACCAAGTTGCAATGTAAAAACGAGCTTGTAAATTTCAGTCACTGATAGCTACAAAAGTGTTTTCCCTACCCTTCTTCTGCACTGCCAATAAAACTTTATTATAATTATATTTGACCTGGTCCTATTCTGTTTCAAAATCTCTTTAAAATAATGAGAGTTGTCTGGATAGGTATTTATGTCTGACTCAGTGCTATAATATATATTTGTTTTCTGTGTCCCTAAGACAGACATTCTGAATACAATCATTAACATTTTTTACATTTTCATACTTCAATGCACATTCTCAATTTATAAATTCTGACAAGAATGTTTCCAGTAATATCTTTGCCTGATGTATTTCCTTTTTTTACCACAAAACAGTAGCAGTTTAATCCTCAATTAATTCCCAAATTTGTCTTTATTAAAAATGAATTCACTGGTGAATAATCTCTCCTCTTCTCACATACTCAAAACTCTGTGGTTGTGTCAACTCAATTGTGTAATGTATGGCCACAGCCAAACAGACCCAGATGTTTCATAGTATAGACATGAGACTCCCTACACTTCATTTTTCCTTGTATTTGCCTTTTTTCCCCAATGCCAAGGTGAATACTTTATCCCTGTTTTTGTTCTAAAAGTGAAAAAAAATCTCCCTAGTAGCTTCTTCTATTTGTCAGCTACCTGACTTACAATTCTGAACTTTAAGTCAGGGATTATTAAAGACTAAATCATTTGGGGGACCTTAAAATTTAATAATTCTATGTCATTAATTGCCACTATCTGATTCTATTAAGTTTTCGTACTTTCCCCCTGGAAAATCTAGCCTTGTTCCTGGCATGTTCCCCATCCTTTCCCAGAAAAATACACTCCTCTCTATTCCTCAAGAGGCCTGGAAGAATCTCCCTACTTGAACTTTCATTCTTGAATACGCTTCTGTTGTTTTCCTTCTCACTTTCAAAATTTGATTTTACATTTTTCCTTCATTTTAATCATGTTTACAATTCAATAATTTAATGTTTTTTAGTTTGCTTTTATTTTGATAAACCCTAGGCATATATACCGTGTAACTAGTGAGTATTTTATGATGCATCTTGGCCTCTTCAAAACCACAAATGTACTTTATTTTAATGAATATTTGGTTAATAAAGGCAAGAATTTATCCAAAAAGTCATTTAGTAAAATAATGGTCTTTACATTTTACTTTCAGATATTCTTCAACTGTTAATTCTGTTTGACTTTCTGTGGTATTTGAATCTTATATTCTCTTTGTCCATTGAATATTTGTCCTTGATGCCTCTTTTAGTAGGTGAGGGGTAAGAAAGTTTGTCAATGTAGAGAAATACTATACTAAGAGGTGAATTTTTCTAGTAGGCAGAAATGTTTGTTCTATATTTGCTCTTCTAGCTAGTGCAAGGAATTGAATTTTTAAATTTACTTAAAGTTGAAATTTAGATAACCGTATTTGGCAAATGGCAACCCTTCAATAAAGAGTATT
Source organism: Arctocebus calabarensis (assembly GCA_963573935.1). Lineage (NCBI taxonomy): Eukaryota > Metazoa > Chordata > Mammalia > Primates > Lorisidae > Arctocebus > Arctocebus calabarensis. Next base: position 27,790 of record CAUYON010200434.1, on the reverse strand, counting down.
AGAAATATTGATTACCATTGCAGGTATACAAACAACCATTTCCAGTAAATTTGTAATGCTTTATTGAGCAACCATGTCTGACATTGCTCTTCACGTGCAGAAAATCACGTAGAAGAATGTATTAGAACCTCCTAGGTAAACACCACCCTACATTGGTCACCTCCTTAGGTTGACCTAATTTTCATTAGGTCATTAGAGCTGACATGCATCACATACACAAATCAGTACCATAGCCCTGATTCCTTACATTGACTACCTCTGTATTTTTACCACTTTGTAATAGTCCCTTGAGTGATCAACTTACAGAAGTTGTACTATGTTTAGAATACAGGCTCCCTGACTTTTAAAACTACTCAGTTGAGAAATGAGGATATTCTAAACTGCTAGCTCTCAACCTTGTCTATACATTAGAATCACCTGGAAACTTTCTTCAAAATACCAATATTCAGATGAAAGAATAATATATCTGAGATTCGTTTTAAAATAATTGGGACAATGTAAGAGAAGGATAAGATGGTATCAGTGAGATAAATTTTGTTATACTGGGTGGCCATAGAGTTTAAATATTTAGATTGCACATGAAATTTACAACCACCTTCTATGTTGATAAATATTGAATATAATGGGCATATGGAAGTCCACTATGCAATTCTATTTTATTAATACAGTAATTTTCTACTATAAATTTTTTAAGGTAACAGATCAACTCTAGACTAAATTCATCATAATCTATGAAGTATCAATATCTTTTGAAAGTGTCCATATCACTCCAGTGTAACATCAATGTTGAGAATTACTGATATGAATATAGCCACCTTATGATCCATTAATGAAAAAAGACCAAAAGTATGAGAATTCTGAGAGTTATCTGTATATATGAGCCAAAGGAATTGCTGAAATGAAATCAGTATCAGAGGCATGGATAACAGAATTTTTTAAAAAATATCTTGTCAAAATATATCATAATATGAGTTGATTTTAACAACCTTAATAGATGCTAACTCACCTGCACAAGCAAACTTATTTCACACTGTCCTTTGATCAGACTGTTTATGTGCCCAAGCACAGAGCCCCAGCAGAGATGATATTTGCCAGCTTGCCCACTCCGCCTCCCCTTGTGCTATCATGCTCCTTCCTTACTTAGCCAGGCCATAGTGTGGTCACATGTCACTGTCTCAATTCCTCATTCTCTAATCATATGTTAAGCATCATTGAATATACTTACTCAGTTATACTCAGAGCAATGATACAGATAGAGGCATGATACATTAAATTAGCATCCTTTATCAAGGGCCTGATAAAAGAGATTTTTTCACTTAATAAATATTAGTCATTTTGCAAAACTTTAAATAATATAGTATTTTCTTTTTAAATTTTTTTTAATTTCAAATTAATATGAGGGTACAAATTTTCAGATTACATTGTTCTCACTTCCAAGGTAAAATTCCAGTTGTAGAAGAACTCCTCACCTAGGGGGGCACCCTAGGTGCTATACACCCTTGCATTTTACCCATTAGGTGAGATCTTGCCAAACACCCTCCCTCCTTCTTCCAATCATCCTCCTCCCCCTCCATCTTCCTTCCCTCCTCCCTTTACCCCTGTACTTGACTCTATTTGTGTTTTATTGTTCATATGACAATGAAATTATTTACATATTGGTTTCATATTAGTATTGGGTACATTGGATATTTATTTTTTCATTATTTCGATACTTTATTAAGAAGAATGTGTTTCGGCTCGGCTTCTGTGGCTCAACAGGCTAAGGCACCAGCCACATATACCTAAGCTGGCGGGTTCGAATCCAGCCTGGGCCCGCCAAACAACAATGGTGGCTGCAATAAAGAAAAATGGCCGGGCATTCTGGTGGGTGCCTGTAGTCCCAGCTACTTGGGAGGCAGAGGCAGGAGACTTGCTTGAGCCTAGGAATTGGAGTTTGCTGTGAGCTGTGATGCCACGGCACTCTATCCAGGATGACAGCTTGAGGCTCTGTCTCAAAAAAAAAAAAAAAACAAAGAAAAAGAAAAAAGAAGAATGTGTTTCAACTCCATCCAGGTAAACATAAAAGATATAAAGTCTTCATATTTTTCATGGCTGCATAGTATTCCATGGTATACATATACCACAATTGTTGATCCATTCATGGATTGATGGGCATTTGGGCTGCTTCCATAACTTGGAAATTATGAATTGAGCTGTGATAAACATTCTTGTGCAGATGTCTCTGTGGTAAAATGATTATTTTTCTTCTTCTGGATAGATACCTAGTCATGGGATTGTGAGATCAAATGGAAGGTCAACTTTTGGTTCTTTGAGAACTCTCCAAATTTCTTTCCATAAAGATTGTCGTAATTTGCAATCCCACCAGCAGTGTAGAAGTATTCCCTTTTTTCCCATCCACAGGAGCATCTGAAGTTTGGGGACTTTGGGTTGTGGGCTAATCTTACTGAAGTCAAATTAATAACTAGTTGTGCCACCATTCAATACTGTAATGTAGATACCGTAGTATCACCTTTATCAATTGTCCAATGATTTCAGTTTTTATTTAATGTTTTGGCTTTGCTAGATTGGCATTTTAATTACTATGGTTACTTGACTATATGTAATTCCCAGAAGATCAATAATCCATAACGTAGTTTAGCCCAGAGAATGTTTATAGAATCTCATGTCTTACCTAAACATGAGGCATTACGACATGTGAGTTAGCAGAAAAATTGAGATTAACAGTTACCAAATTTTTGAAAATATAGACACACTACCTTTTAAAATATAAATGTATTTGATCACTTATGGTAAATTTTTTAAGAAATATATATCTTCATCCCGATTAATCTAAAAATGGTAAATATATCACATGTAATCAAAGATATTTCAATTTAGAAATTATTCATTGCTATCAATCAGACATAAACACAGAAAATTAGACTTAAACTGGTTCCTCGTTCAACTATCTTATGGATTGCCCAAGTATTTTCCAAATTTGTCTTATTACTATAAGCCTAGAACCAGGAGCCTCAGAAACGCTAACAAAGATGATTCATTCATCATTAGTGAAGCAGTTTCTGTTCTAGAAATAGGATTTACTAAGAACTTTTGTGCACCTAACCTTACCCTAAACAGTGCACTATATATGAAAAAGAAGACACTGCCTTTTCCTTCGGTAGTGCATGTTTCTGATTCAAGTCAGAGACTAAAGACCAGTAAACCAGCAATGATAATTAGAACCACAAAGGAAAATGCAAGAGTATTCTTATGCAAGCGTATTACGATATTAATATTAACATGGTAAGGGAGCATGATGATTAGTGTAAAGATCTGAAAGATGTTGGGATCTAGATTTTAATGAAAATAATGCATATGGATTAGAAAAATATATTAAAGCCTGTGGGATACAAATAAAATGTAGAAATGGCAGGCAGCACAGAACCAAAGAGACACCCTCCCCCATACACACACACGTTAGTGCATATAAAACTAATAAAATCTGAATACATATGGTGCAATGTATCAACATCAATTTCCTGGTCATGTTCTTGTGACACAGTATCTTGATATTACCATTGGGGGAAACTGGGTTAAAAATACATGTGCTCCTCATGAGTTATTTCTTAAAACCACATGAGAATTTATAATTATCTCAAAATAAAGAATTTTTATAACAAGGACTATAGGCATTAATAAGTCCTTTTAAACAAAACTGGTTAAAATTGAAGCAAAATTAATATCAGCAACACCTGACCCACCTCATCGATAAAGATGTCAATGGTTAGCTTGAGAGGTTATAGAAAGAAATCAATTAATATATAGCCTAAATTCTTATCAAAAGAAATTAGATAGCAAGCAAGATACAGCATGTCACTAGAGATTCTTGATTAAGTAAGAGATGCAGAAAATCTGAGGGAAAAAATTTTGAATATAGCTCAAGTATAAATATTTAGATATTCACATTATAAAGTATCAGAAATTTGCCTTGATCTCAACAATTAGCATTGCATTCAAAGATTAAGCAAAAAGATTCCCTTGCCCAGAAAGTGCTGCACTCTCTCTTGCTCTGTATATATGTACATATATATGTGTAGGTATGTATATCAGATATTAGACAAAACTTGGCTGCACATAAGAGTCAGTATAAGTAAAATATAGTAAAACATCATGAACATTAGCCAATCTGTGTGTCATATGAGTCAAAGCATATAGTTAAAATTTGTATTATAAGTGTTGGTGAATGTCAGGTCAATAAACAATTCCAAGAAGAGGAGTGATTGGGTCAAATATCACTACATATTGTGATTCCATAGGATGACGTATGAAAAGAATGAAAGAGATAAAGATGCTCAGAGAATAGTTACATCAGGAGTCATGGAAGGAAAGAATTAAATTAAGTTCAAGAAGCTTAAAAAGAAGAATGAGGAAAACATGATAGAAGAATGTGGGACAGAATAGATTTAGGACACGTTGTGTGGGATAAAATGGTCTGACTGAGTCCTGCATATAAGTCTAACAGAAGAAGAGAAGTCATCAACTGAGATCATTAATGTGAAGGAAAGTTAAAATTAATTACATAAAAGAGGAATTTGTACATGTGTGAATTTTTGGAAATGAAATTGTCATTAGACAAAAAAGAGAAAAATCACAAAATAATTACTCGTAGTTTCAATATTTAATTTTTCCCTATGAGAGTTTAGTAAAAATGAAAGATCTGGAATAAACACGAGAGGTCAGAATTAGAGTGTTCCAGAGTTTAGATAGTTCATTGTATTCAAGAGGAACAGATGGGTCTGGTATTTACAGTTTGTGGGGAAGAAGGGTACAAACAGGAGAGGAGGAGAAACAATGAAAGCATGTCTGGGTAACACAAACTGAATTCCCAAACATTAATAATTTTTAGCATATTCTGTGCAAGAAGACTGTATTCAATTTTTAAAATCTCAGTGGTTTGCTAAGAATGGAGACAAAGAGTTAAGATAGGGAGGATTTTTTGGTTTCTACTTATATCAATTGTCTTTACTACTTTATCTGGACATGAAAAGGCAAATATGCCAGAGGTAAAGCTCAACTTAACAACATTTCTTCGGACTAAATTTAAAATTTTAAACAGAAAACAGATTCTTCAATTTCCAAATGATAGGCCAGAATATGATTCAGTTTACACAAATATCTCTTATTTATAGCAAAGCCCATTTGCATGGTAAATATTAAAACTAAAAAATGGCATAATATGCCGTGTGAGGTATTAAAAATATTTAGGCATTTTGGTAATGGCTAACATGTGCTACAGCATTTAAATATTAGCACATTAAAGCTAAGAAAATTTATCAGTGGTTACATTCATAAAACAAGGATGAAAAATGATTGAGGTAATCATAAAATCAGATTCCGAGAGAGTTAGTTTACACCCAAGTAAAGTACTTTGTCAAATTCCATTTTGTTCACTCAAAAGCAGTAGCCAACATTTTAAGTGATGCTGAAATTTATTTTTATTGGGAAGACTAAAAACTCAAAGTTTGAAAATATTTTATGAGATTTTTCCTTTTAAGGGCACTAGGCTGAAGTCAGGATATGGAAGTTCAGCTGCCACTACTTGGCCAAATGGACAGACATTACTTAACTTCTCTGGGCACATAACCTCATCTTGGGAAATACATTCATTGAACTAGGTAATGCCTTGAATCCCTTGTAGTATCTTGATAATTCTTATTCTAGAGGTCTGTTTAAACACTACAGACTACAACACGGTAAGAAAATTTTCTCAAATCAAATCTCTGAAATCAAAACGTTAACAAACTAGTTTATACAGGTAAGCCTCTTTTGCCACTGCTATGTGTTATTGGACAATGTAATGTTTTGTCTCCCACTGTCTTTCTCCCTACTCCCTCTCAGTTCTTCCAGTATTTAGTAGAGAAGTGATCATTATTCTTTTAAATGTCTTTCATTTTAGAGATCAAGTGTTGTAAGTATGAGAATTTTGAAAGAATTAATGCCATTTTGAATTTTAATACAATGCTTAATCTTCTTTTTATCTAAAAGAAATAAAATGCTTAAATCCATCACTTATAGGAATTTTTTTTTTCTTTTTTTGAGACAGAGCCTCAAGCTGTCATCCTGGATAGAGTGCTATGGCATCACAGCTCAGAGCAACCTCCAATTCCTGGGCTCAAGCGAGTCTCCTGCCTCTGCCTCCCAAGTAGCTGGGACTATAGGTGCCCGCCACAACGCCAGGCCATTTTTTGGTTGCAGCCATCATTGTTTTTGTGGGCCGGGCTGGATTCAACCCGCCAGCTCAGGTGTAAGTGGCTGGCGCCTTAGCCTGTTGAGCCACAGGCACCGAGCCACTTATAGGAATTTTAATATCTCTGAAGTACACTTCTGAAATCTCCATATTGGACTATGCATGTAGGAGAGAGGTGACTAAAATAAATAGAGTGAATGAACTGAATTGGACTTTCGACTTGATAGAGTTTGGCTGTTCCTTGTTGCTTCATTCTGATTGAAATTAATGAAGTATATGTAAATGAACAATTTATGAAATCTAAATAAGTGAACAGTTTTCTTTGAAACAATTATTAGGAAAAGAAAACTTTTATGCATTTTATGTAGGATATAATACATTTTTAATTGTTGATAGTATTTGCATATTTGCTTTTCACAAGGTTCTCCAAATGGAACTGCTAAAAATAACAGAGCTATAATAAGTAAATTATCTTTGCAATAAACTTTATAACATAACAGGAAAATGTCATGCCCATCTTCCTACTTAACAGCTAAAACAGAGACTGAGGTTTAATCTTCATATTTGAATTCCTTTCATTTAAGTTCTATTCTCCCTTGACTAAATGACTTTCACTGCATTTCTTTTTATTAAAAAAAGACAGAACTTTATTCTTTATTTTGTTCAACCTACACTCTTCTAGAAAACAACTTTTTTGATGAAAAAGGAGATCATCAAAAGGAGACATCTAAAAACAGGATGTTAGGTGATCCCAAGAAAAAGAGGATGCAAAAATAGGAATCTAAAGGGAAGTGAAGGCAACTTGAGCCTCCCACACAGCGTGGCTGAAGTTTACCCCACAGGAAAACATACAATTATAGGACAGGGAAAATTATTTCCAATCTTTAGCAATCACTTAGGCAAGCAACTCTTTCTATAGCAATATTTATAATAAAACACAAATACATAACAAAAAAGAGAGATTGTTTTAAAATGGTGCACTTGCATGACATAATTGCACCTTCAATAACAGATGATAAAAATAATAATTAGCATTTACCAAACCAGACATTTTCTAAGTGCTTTATAGTAAATTTTGGTTTCATTTTTTTAGAAAGAAAGGTACAGAGAAGTTAAATGTGTTGCCTAGGGATGACAACTAGTAAGAGACAGAGCAAGAGGTTAGCCCCAGCCATCCTTTTCTGCCACATCTATTCTCCACATTTCACCTTTAGTTGACTGCCATTGGATGTATCGAACGAAGCCCCTAAGTTCTGATTTCAAATAACATTTGGCCAATGGGAGGCAACAGGAGGAGAATGGTCTTAAAAACAGGTTATTGGATGATATTTGACATCAGGTACAATCCTGAATCTGAGGTCCCAAGTTGGCCAAGGCCTCTGTGGTGTTGTTTTCACTGGTTTCTGCTAAAAGCTTCCACCTTTTCTCCCCTCAAGTTTAGGGGAGTTAATATTTTCCGATTGTGGACAGACCCTGGGCTATTCATCATTCCCTACTGCTTCCTTAAATTCTGCCCAATTTTTCATCCTCAGACTCTTCAACCATCCCTTTGAGTGTTTCACCTACTCCCTTGTCTGATATAATGACTAAGAATAAGTCCTTTATGATTTTTCTCAACTAACATATAAGATGCAAAAGAAAAAAGTGTCGCTACTAATTAACCCGAACACCTGGGTTTCCTGGAATAAATGTGATACAGCTCCACTTTCAGTAATAAAGAAAAATCCTGGATGGAAAAGTATCTGTAATTCCCTGAGCATTGAAGGTAGATATTCGCAAAATGGTAATCCTGGAAATGTGTGTGGCAGCAGGCACCCAGATTTGGATGACTGAATTCTGGCTTTCCTGTAATTTCAATCTTGTCTCAACAGTTTACATCTATATACTGATTAATTTAAGGCATCTAGACCTGTTTCTAGTTAAAATAAGAAAAAAAGTCCCATGTAAACATCGCCCATAAATGAGAAAATGTTAATTGTTAAAGGTAGTAAACATATTGAGACCTCATTTTACTTTTGAAAAATGTTAAATAAGGAACAATGTCGCTCGATTTCCATCTACCCAGTTAGTATAAACCACTATTTAGATGTTTCTTAAAGTTTCTTAAAAGCCATTTGCTAAATTGCTGGTGTCCTAGAAAAATCAAACCCAGTTCCCACTATGTTTTTGATGGCATAATTCTATTTTCCTAAACTGCCTGATTTAGCTACCAAAATAAATCAGTATTTCTGAAATTTGTTTTGCATTCGTTGTTCATTTGGTGAGAGTCATTGTCCATTTTATTATTATTTTTCAACTAATAAGAATGCACCTCAGTTTACTCTGCTTGTTTTTTAGATGACTAAGAATAATCATTCAAATATTTACTGAGCAACACAGACAGTGTAAGAGGCTGCCTCGACACTGTATATATTTCACCACTATTGCAAATAGCTATCACTTTGCAAAACTAAATTTTTATTTGGTGTCATTTCTGGAAAAGCTTTAAGTATATATTTTCAAAGAGTAAAATTCCAGGCCTTTAAAATTATACTGGCATTTGCCAACCTCAGCTGGACCCTCCTCTGGATTTCCGTAGAGCCTGAGAGATGACTTCATTGTAATCATTTTCTTGCCCACAGTCACGTAAGATAATTGGGGATTTTTTATTTTCTTCTAGCATTATGGGAATCTCTTGAAGTGTATGGAGAATAATGAGCTAGAGAAGAAAAAAAAACTAAAAGAAAACAAACCTGGCAGGAGACTTGGCAGGTCTGAGTTTTATGACTATCATTGATACCAGCTTCAATCTGTTGGACTCTTTACAGAGCTGTAGTACAGATATGCTTCAAGCTTCATATTTAATCTTGCAATTGAAACATTTAACATCATATTACAGCATTTAATATGGATATTCTAATTCATATTTATTATCATTCAATTTGGAATTGAGTCTACCAATGAATACATTTGTAAATATTAAGACGTATATTAATGTCTTATTTTAAATTGTGTTTTAAGTATAGCTGCCACATCCTAGTTAACCCCTCCTGCCTCTTATCCATTCTTTCCATGAACCTTTCCACTAGAATACAATAGATAGTAAAAATTAAGAAAAATAAATCCCCTATATTCATAATTTTAAACAATTTAGGCTAGGAAAGTCAAGAAACATATTGATCACATCTTACAAAGAAAGTTTATGAAAATGACAAAATATTTCAATAATTTGAAATGTTAAAATTGAATTGATTCTATGAAATACTGAAGAGCAACTTTTAATTTAAAGCTACAATAAATACTTGGAAGTTTTAGCATGACAAGTTATTACTTAGTAAACATGTTATACTTGCAAAAGTTCTAAGGGTATTAGAATTAAGGCACCAATATATACAAATGTTTTAGAATCACTGAATGACTAAATAAATGTTAAATTTTAAAAATAGCATAATGATAATATCATGCATGTTAAAGATCCAAGTAATAATTTTTAAATCTAAAGATATAATAGTGGCTATTTTTTGAAAGTTTGTTTTTCTTCTTTTCATATAAACCATTTCCAGAAATGGAGAGACACAGCACAGATTCTACCCTATTACTCTTGTGAATATATGATGTAAGAGAAAAAAAACTATAGAAAACATTTTCAGAACCCTATAAAAACCAGTGTTCTAAAATACAGTACCCAATTATATAGAGTAATGCAGAAATTCAGAAATATTACATAGTGGTGGAAAGTCTAATATTATAGATAAAGTTTTCATGAATAATAGGATATTTTAATGTATATTTAAATTTTCAAATATAGAGAAAAATTAATAATTTGTGCATTCAATCACACATGAACAAATACACTTACTAAGTACCTTTTTGTTAATTTACTAATAAATGTATCTGGTTTTAAACATAAATACTTATTCTGAAATACAAAAGCAATATCTGAGATGTATATAAATAGATTGATAGATAAGTTACTGATTATTGTGTATTATAAAATACTATCTAGTAACTTTCTTAAATGGAAAAATTTCCCTGTAAGTTTTACTAAGAAGTAAAGTAAACAGAATCATTAGAGAAAAGGGCGTCAAATTTAAATTAATTTCACTTCAAAATAGATAATGCAAATTGAAGGTTGAGGCTTGAATGATCTTTACAATTGTAAGTTTTACTACTTGAGAGCTTATAATATTCTTCAATATTTTTTCCAGCTGGATTTTGAACCTCACTGATGACCATGATTTACGAGTAGTGCGGAAAGTTTTGGAGCTATCTTTTCTTTATACATTACTTCTTCTCTACTTGAGGATACAAGTTATTCAGAGAAATAACAAAGAAGATAGTAGCAGAAGCAGGAAAATGTTAGTGCTTCTTTATCTTTACAACCTGTACAAAAACTTACCATTAGTCAGTAAACTATAATAACAACTAAAACACATACTTTATACAAATACCTTGTGACTATAAAAATGTATCTTGTTACTTAAATATATGAATTTAGAAAAAAAATCACACCTATCTCAATTTCTAATTTGTGGACGTCAATCTTGGTTTATGTTTTATCTTTTTTTCTCTTGATTTTAACAATTAAAATCAGTTACCAATATAATAATGCAGTAAATACAATTTAAATAGCTGGTCAAATATAAGGGTTCTTATTGCAATCAAGGGGGAAAAAGTACTTTTTCTGCCAATCTCATTTCATCGGCTGATACATCTTTCCTCACACAATATTTCATTATTATTTAAAAACATGGCAAAAATAAACAAAATTTGGAAGATATAAACCATTCACAGCTATTAACTGAACAAATACTATTTGAGAAAGTCCTACCTACAATTTATTTCCTAATATTTCTCTGTCAGTCATAGAAATTTGCAAACCTCATAGCAATGCTTGGAAAAGAAGATATGCTGTGAACATTTAGAAATAAATTGCTGAATGAGCACAATCTAAAACAAAATGTATAATTGTACATTATTATATTGGTTTTCGTATTTGAAATGAAATCTAAAAGCCTGCACATCACTGTTTTGTGTTTCAAGTTACCATTATATACATATGCATATTTAAAAAATAAAATTACCCAAGCAAGGACAAATATATGAAATAGATTTCTATGTGATGATATTTTATGTAATTCAGCTATTATATTTATCTACAGGTTGACATTTCTCAAGTGAATGAGAAGAATTCTTTCATTATATACAAAATTAGTTTCCCAAATATCTCAGAGTCTAATGAAAACTTCGATCCTTTCTGCATTTCATTTTTATTTAAAATTAATTTCTTAGACTATGTAGGTCTAATAAACATTATAACTTGGAAACTTTAGTGCCATGATGAAGAATCTGTGCTTTTGAACATAGAAGGGAAATAGGGTATTGAGTTAAGTTTTTTTTCCAGTTGATTAGTAAAACTCAGTTTACAAGGTGTCAATGTAATGGTTTCCATTGATAATTACTGAAAACAAAGATTACATTTTTCAATACTTAGTTTTGGATTTATAATACCAATGAATGTTTGTGCGGTGTCATGACTTGAATTTATGCTGTTCCTTTTTAAATAAGGTATAAATAAAGATATTTTCACAGAACTTGAAATTACTCTTACTTTTATTTGGAATTTTCCTTCCATTCATTGCTAACTTTCAACAATAAGCATTTCAATTCTGAAGGAATTGTGGCTCTTGACTGTTGAGTAATGATTTGTGAACATTAACATACGTCAATGTTATTTAGAATTTTTTTAATGTCAGGTTACCGTTTTCAAATGTTCACACCTACAAGTCATCTATCATTCCAAGAAAAAGAAAGTGATATTTTTACCATGTTCAATATTCTATAATCTTTAATATCCAATAGACAATTTTTAATAACTCTAAATGCTAAAACCCACAGAGAAATGAATAATAACATTACTATTTTTTTCCATTTCAGAAAACAGGATGCTTGAAATGTTGAGGAAGAACTACAATTTAATAGCAGAGTTAAGTTAGGTAAGACATGTCTTTGGGTTTGACTTCCAGTTGTTAAACATAACTTTTGCTTGTCATTCTGCATTGTCAACCATACAGACAGTCATAATTTGACAACAAATATTTTATGAGCTTGTAGCTATAAATAAAAGATGTGAAATTTTATGACTATCTAATATGACTAAAAATCTAGTAAAATCCTGTTCATCCAAATCACTCTTTTTAAATAAAATTTTGATTTTTTAATAAAATATTTATTAATTAAATTATTTTGAACAGAAAATATCTACATGTGTATACTCTATTAGCCCGCATAAAAGCTAACGTTAATGATTAATGATTATCGATCCATGTTGATTGAAAGTAGGAAGTATATATCTACTACTACAATATTTAAACAGCAGTCAGATGTAACTGAAGCCAAACAATTCATACTACTTATGGACATTTTTCAGAATCACCTGATTTGTATTGATTGTTGTAAGTATAGTCGTGAAGTTTTGAGTTTTAAGAGCCCCTTTGGAGATGTGGCAGATGTTGGCTTTGCTAGTAACACTGAAAAGCATAGCAGGGTCAAAGTTACAAAAATTTCTAACACATATAAAATATAACGGTGTGTTTTTCTACTGCATTTGGTTACTTGCAGTTGTCAATAAACTATAAAGAAAACCTAAAATCCACAAATATTTGCTTCCAAGCCACTAAGCCCATTGAGTTTGCATATGTGCACATCCGTGTTTGTTTGGGGAGGGAATTATTCATAAATACATGCTGTAACTGTTGTATGTTATAGGTTAGCATCATTGTTATGGACACAAATGCAAGACTTATGAATATTTGAACTCTTAATCTTTTCTGGGGCTTAAAATTCTGTTAGAATTTAACATGGTCATGGGCATATCCACATACAGTCTGGCTACTAGAAGCAAGAATACAGGGTTTGGGTTCTGACTTTGCCCTGGATTTATGTACTATTTTACTCTCAACCTCAAATAGTAATTATAAACTGGCTAACAAAATACAAATGATCTCCACTATGAGTGGTATAATGTTTATCTAATATAATTTTATATTTTAAGAGTTCAGAAATCATTTGAATTTTATTTTTTAAAAATAATGAAATATTAAAATGTGTTATAATCGATGATATATATATATATTAATAATTTACCAGGATTATAATCATTGTCAATATTGCCTTAGTTTCTGCTAGATCAAGATGTCCTCATAGTACTAGGAAATGAAATAGTTTTGAACATGAATTGCAAAAGCAATCAGAAGGGAATCTTGAACTTAAATTCTTCTAAAAATCTAACTGATATTAATTAACTCACACTGGAATTGGCATATTATATTTTATTTTCAACAAGTATATATAAATTTAACCAGACTATTGTGATAGTTCTGTTCAGTTCGCCACCATTTTTTCAAAATATTTAATCAAAGGACATGCTGATTCTAAGTCCCCAGTGACTTTACCCTGAGTGATGACTACTCTTATTGCCCACTCAAGTTGTAATCTATGAATTCTTTATGCAGCTGAAATAAACATTTATTTTTGTTTGTTTTTCCAGTACCCTAACTATCAGCTTCAACATACAAAAATTAATTCTGTTTTGTTAAATGCTTATTTCTCACCAAAGGGGTGGGGAAGATAAGTACTATTAAATTATCCCTTTTTTAAAGAAAATATTTATTACAGTAATTGGGTTGAATTAAACCCAAGCAAAATACCATGCCTGTGTGAAAATTCAATTTGCCCTAAGAAACTTAAGGATGTTCATTCAGTTCAGCAAACATAAGGAAAATTCTATCCCATAGGTTTCTAGTTGCAAAAAGCAAAATGAACAGTAAGATCTTCGGATTACTGTAAAGTACTGTGATCAGCCTGAAGTGAGATCCGCTTCCCCAAGTTACACCGATATCAAATGCTCCGTTTCTGAAAAGGTCACTGCACTCTAAAATTGATTTTCTTTCTAATGAAAATGAAGAACATTCCTATGTTTAACCTTTCACTTACAGTTAATAAAATACATTACTACTGGTAAATTATAAAAACTAATTTGTGATGGAGCATTAAGAATTCACCCCTGACCTTGAAAAGTAAAGGTAGAGGCTGCGCAGGGCAACTGATACCCGCACGCGGCAGGAATCTGAAGTATTCGGCTCAGTCGTTGTCATTTGTGTAGCGTCTTACCTAAAGATTTACAAAGGATAAATATGTTTCACTCCTTCCACTGATGTCTGAGATTACCTTCCAGGACTATTTCGCCAGTTCCCCAAAGGGAAAAAAATAAGCAAGCTAAATATTAAAAAAAGACATCTTTCAAAAAGTTAGAACCAGAGTTGCACGCACTATAGCTGTGAAAGAAAAAGCACAATTCTTAATTGTGAAGTATTTTTAACAATTTTATAAAGAACCAGATAGGCAAGGAAGGGCTTTGAAGCATTATCTAGAAAACGGAGTTTCTCTGGACTGTTAGAATTTACTAGGTACGCTGTGCCTTCAAAAGGAAGGCTCCCCTTTTTTGCCTGAGTGCCCCGGTTATCCCCAGTTAGATCAGCGCCTCCTGCTCGCACCCTCCAATACTACCTTCAGGCACAGAGCGAACTACCCAGTTCCTGTTTGCTTCCTAGTACTTGTCCCCGAAAATACCCAATTGGGAAATGACTTTTTTTTTTAACTCAGATTCTCATTTAGACCAACACCACATGAATATGAACTACTATTAAGATTCATCATTCTTCTGGAGTCTGACCATCTATTTATCTAAAATTCATGAATACATTCCTTAAAATTTCTGAATTCCTAGATAATGTCTTCTTCCCCAAGAAAGGGGAAATTTGACCATTGGAATAGGGTGCTATTAAAAGAACTCTGAAATCAGTATTAAAAGAAAAAAAAACTTTTTTTTTTCTCATGCTCTTTGCCAAGTTCCATTGCAAGTTCCAAATATTGCGCAATAATTTGGAAATCCAGTTAGCGATGGGGAAAATAGAGCCACTCAGAGTCGGGAACTTGCAAGAGAAAAGTGAAGGAGTGGCACTGGCGCGCACGCCTGCCCAGCAGACGCTGCGTCCCAGGGCGCGCACTCCTCCAACCTCAGCGCTCCGGTGCAGGGTCGCGCTGCGCAATCGATTTCACGTGCTGTCACTTACCCTTTCTTTTTCTCCACCTTCTGGTAAACTAGTGTGGGAATTAGAACTACAGTCTGCGTATGTGTGGCCCTCAGATAAATACATCCCTCCAAATAACAGGACGAAAGCCGCGCCACTGAATTTGGCCTGGGGAGACAGAGGCGAGACGCTTCCCATCTTCCCTACCGGCTCCCAGTAGTGCGAAAATTTTCTCTGGCTTCTCTCCGCCCCCTCTTCAACCCCAAGCGCACTACCGCTGAGGTGCCTGGGGGCCCTTACCTGAGCTGTCGCTTTTTCTCTTGCCGCCACTTCTCTTCTCAGCCTCCGCGGGTGACAGAGCCTGGCGGCCGTAGTCCCCCGGCGCGCACGCGGCCCCGGTTGGGGTGCTGGAGCCCAAACTGGAAGAATTGGAACACAGCACGGGCGGGCTGCTCCCTAGCTCCGGGGGCCCTCCGGAGTCGGGCTGCAGGCAGAGGCTGTGCCGAGCGGCGCTCGGCGGGGAGGACATCTGCGGGAGGTGCCAGTTGGGCTGCAGAGCCTGGTGCTGCTGCTGCTGCTGGTGGTGGTGGTGGTGGTGGTGATGGTGGTGGTGGTGGTGCCCCCTGTGATGCTGGCTGGCAAACATGCCCTCCTCATTGGGGTATCCCGCGATTATGCAAGACGAGGAAGAAGTCGAGAGCTCGGGGTAGGACATATGGTCCGATCTTCCATGGAGGGCGAGAGAGGACTGGGAGAACGGGTGCAAGCCTTGCGCGGTGGCGTGAGGGCTGCGAAGGCAGCCAAAGAGCGGGTGTTCCATAGCATGCAAATGTCGGGTTCCAGGCAGAAGACTTGAAGACGGTTCCAAACGCCACCGCTCTCTGTCACTTTTCACTAGAAACCGTGTGACTTTTTCCCCCTCCCAAAGCAAGAGTCGCACGCACTTCGGCAGAGCTCAGATAATCCTGGTTCTGAGCCCTAGCGGCCGGTCTCCTTTACATAGGAACGCTCAGACCGTTAGGAGCTTCCCTGAGCTACTCAGATGTCAAGAGTGAGAGAGGTTGAAGCCAAAAGAAGGTGGTCCCAGAGAACTGCTTTAGGGGGAAATGGCTCTGAGAGGTTATAAATAGAGTGTAACGTGAGCTGGGGGCTGGCTTAGGAGCCCAGCGCTGACCACATGCAAACTCCCTCCAAAACTCCCGCTCAGTCTGCGCCACGCGCTCCAAGTTCCACTTCCTATCGCTGGCTGGACAGACGCAGCGCGCCCACGCCCGCCGGCCCCAGCCAGCAGCCTGGGCTGCGAGCGGCGCGCCCAGAGCCTACATCCCGCCCGGGTCGAGTACTGACTCTGCCCTCCAGGCTTTGGAGGCCAAGTGCGCCCGGGCGCACAATAGGAGCCCTAAGTCCGCACCCAGATTCCTAACCGCTTACCTTTCTGTCGGGAAACGTGACTTGTCATTGCCTCTTGGGAACAGCCACCTGCAGGAAAGCTAGGGTGCGCCTAACCCTTGAGGAGCACAGAAGAAGTAATAGAGTTTTTTTGTTTGTTTGTTTGTTTTGTTTTTTTAAAAAGGTCATAGCTAGTATGGACCGGGCTAGAAGTTTATTTTTCAAACTTCGCATCTCCCCTTGTACTGGGTGCCGAAACGCGTCCAGGTTTTCGCAGCTGGTGTCTGCGTCTGTGGATTGTTGCTGGGCTCCGACTCCAGGTCCGGGGTTCCTAGGTCCGTGAGCTGCGGACCAGAAAAGGTGGTTCTCAGGGGGGAAAGGAGAGGGACCTGGTGGGCGAGTGAGAACAAAGCCAGAGGCCGAGGTGGTTGCAGAATGCCCGCGCCCTGGCATCTCACAGCTGATGCCAGGTGGAGTTTCCCTCTCTCCTGGCTTTGCCCAATCAGTTTCCTAGCCTCTTGAAAACAAGAAATTTTCTTGGGATCAGAACATTGCAAAGCGAATTTGCCCGGGCCATTTGGGATGTTTAGAATGCACGCATATTTCTAGCCGGTTCCCCTCAGGAGCCAGTCCAGGTCTCCTCATTTCTCTTCGGAAATCTACTCTTCCTCGCTTAAAAAGAAATCAGCTAATTGCTCTCCTTCCACCGCTACGGTTTCGTTTACTGAGAAATTTTACAATTCCGTGTTCCCCAAAGTGCATGAGATTTGGGCGCTTCGGGATACCCCAGGTTACAATGTGAAAAAAAAAAAAGAGCCAGGAAACTTGTCCCCAGTGAGTATGCAAGAGAAGGACGGTCGCCGACACTGCATCTTGCTTGGGAATGAGCGTGGGGGGTGACAAGGTCTGCTGGGGGCAGAATCGTTTGCACAAAACATGAGAGTGGCCAGTAAAGAGCCAGAGAAGCAGTCAGATCCGGTCTGGGACCTGAGGCATCGGGAGAATATCTGCACTCACCTATCCTGCCTTAAAATGCGCCACCAACAGTGTCCACCGGTTATTTTCATTGTCTCAGGTGTCCAGAGGATGGTGACTGGGTCTTTGAAGTTGTTAATGGGATTAATGGGTGCAGCAAACTGAGCTACACATCTGGTTTGAATTAAGAAAAGTATTGATTAATCTTTGAGAAGTGTCCCCAAGACAGAAACTGTCCCCTGTCCAGTCTCTCCTGCCTAAGCCTGATTATCTCCCTTTTAAGTGTCGCTACAGAATAGTGGCTTCCTAGTAAACCTTCACATCCGTGTGAACGATCCAATTGTTTTCCATTGCTTAGAGGTGGGGTGGAGTGGGGGTTGATCAGGAATTCTGAGATTTGTAAGAGCTGCTTTCTTTAACGGAAATTGAGCCCTATTTTGAGGGAAATTAGTTTTGCAGACTTCGTTAAAAAAAAAAAAACTAAAACTTTTGTTCACCAGCTGCTCAGCTTTTCAGTCTGAGTCTGAGCTGGAACCTGCTGCAAGTCTTTGACGGTAAGACTTTCTTTGCCCGTATTTGGGGAATCTAAGATTGTTTTAGACTTCGAAAAGGGGTGTTTTTCAAGTTGCACGTTTCTAAGGGTTTTAAGCACTCGCAGGAAGGCGTCCAGGACTTAGATCTTAGGAATATTTCTTCCTGCCACTCCCCACGCCCTTAGCTCTTTAAGAATAAAAAAGGGGGGGTGTCTATTCCTCCAATATCGTCGGAATATTTTTTGAGTTTTCATTGTGTTTATGGTTTCAATATGTGCTCTGATATTAAAAGTTGAAGTACAAAGAGCAACACTAAACTTCCCAACTCGTGTAGCTCCTCTGTGGATTCTGGGTGAAAGCGTTATTTTAAAGTGAAATTTAGGCAACTACCTCAATAAAACAAAGCAGAAATATTTACATAACATAATGCAGTCAACTAAAAGCATTATGGAAAATGTCAGACAAGACTGACTAAAAATACACTTGATCTGCAGATATCAGTAAAAATTTCTTTAAAAATCCATTAAAGTCCTTTTGGTTTGCATTACATTGGTTAGAGGAACCTGAGCTATTGCCAAATGAATGCATTTAAATTTAACCAGTATGTTGCAGGTAACTAGCAACTAGCAAAACACAAACCTTTCATCTTCAGGAGCTGCTACATCTTCTTGAACCTGCACAGTGACTGTGCTGGCTTTTTTCTCACTCACTGTCAGATGTTAACAACATGTCCAGAGATTTCCCCACAACCTGCCTCAGTCTGTCAGCCTCGGAAACTCTGAAACTGGAGGGTCAGGAATCTGGAAAGAAAAAAAAAGTTAGACAAGTTTAGAAGGGGAGGGAGTCTCTCCAAAAGGCATGCCATTAAAACAAAGTTAACAAGAAAGATCTTTTCATTTGAAGACACAGAACATTTAATAGCAGTAATAATTATTAAGTCCAGATTTCCACAAGAAAGCATAATATGAGGAAAATATTTAGAACAGAAAAACATGTGATTCAATGGATAAATAGGGTCCTGTTGCCTTCTAGAATTAAATATTATTTATTAAATTTTCTCTGAATTCGAAAAATATTTTATGACATAGGAGTTTTTATATTTTCAATTATTAGAATATTTGGAATAAGATACAATGTTGATTTTCATTTTCTATACCACAGAGTTTTTTAATGTATTAACAAGAGGTAAATAAAACCTCTAGAATTTCCTGTAATTGCATCAGTGTTCACATCTATAAAAGCCAATGATGAAAGATGCCTTTTACCTAATTGTATCAAGAAGTAAAAATTATAAAATTTATTATAAAATTTAAAAATTATTTAAAACTATATATAGTGTAGTATTCATCATCTACTTACAACATACTTGAGTTTTCAAGTAGAAAAATTTGCTAATAATGCCAATATTTCACACCCAGTTTTAATATTAAGTAGCACATTATAAAGATGTTGATTACATAAAATGTAAGCTAATTGGTTTTTATACGGTCCATAAACATAATTATTTTAAACAAATGGTAGGATTCCTAAATTTGATAACCATGTTTATCTATTGTTCCCTCTGCCTAGGTAAAATTACATGCAATAGTAAAGTCAGAGATTTGTTTATTAGAATTATTTTTTTTAAGGGGACTAGATCTCATATTAAGTAATCTGAAAAAATTATATTTAAATTTTGGCTAAGACTCATGATGATTCTTTTGAAAGTTGTCATTTTGGGGTACATTTGTGACATGACGTATGATGGGAATTAAAATATTTTAATTGAAATACAGCAAAACTCTACCTTGAATCCTACCTGATAAATAAATTTACCTTGGTGATATATTTAATAATATATAAATTTAAGGGTGAATAATTACATTATGGGAATTGTCTCTATAAATTTTTTGAGTATAAAAATAATACTTTTGCTATATTTTCCCTCAAACAGCAATTATGTCCTTAAATTGGTTTTTCAGAAATAAAATATTAAAAATACATATTCAAATGTGCTAAATATATATTGGTGATGCGTGTGATTTATGATGTACCTCATTTTATAAACCTAATGTTTATCTTCATGAATAGTGGATTATAAAACTGAAGGAACAAATTTTCATGTTCTTTAGTGATTCTATATATGTTTATAGATTTTTTTAAATGTTACTATTTTGACATAACTCTAGTTGATGTCTCCATAATAAAACTTGCCACATACCTACATGTACTAGAAGAAATGAATACGTAAAACATTACTTCTGAATTCTAGAACAATATTCAACATACATTTTTTTCTAGTTTCCATGTCTTCTTGAATTTAGAGTTGTGATTTATTTCATTAATTAGTGAATTTCTTCAATTCAAGTACCTTACAGTAAATGATAACTATGCTAAACACTAAATATAACTATGCCTAAAGCAATGACTCAAAACAAAATATATCAAAATTAGAATTATTTAACACATAGTGTTCACAAAACCTCCAGGAAATATAGGTTATGAGTGATAAAAATTAAATTTAAAAGTTTAAAACTTCATAATGCAATTTCATAATTTAATTTGCTTTCCACATATATCCAGTATGTTTTATGAGATTCTAATATGTATGTTTGTCCTTTTATTTATTTTATTTTCTGGGGAATGTTACAGTTAGGAAGATATTGACCACTTCTCAAATTCAAAAGTTCTAACTGGACTTCCTTTAGTTTATCTTTTTTAAATCCAAAGTTTTTCCATAGTTACCTTGTGATAACACAAATGAAAAGTAATTATATTCAAATACCATATTTGCATTTATACTCACTTTGAAAGTAATCATTTTGATAAATATGTGCATTTTCAAAATTTTATGGTTGAAAATTGTTTTTTTCCATGTCTAACTGAGAAATGTACAGGCACACTGATACAAAATATTTCTATATGAAATGCTATATCATTAAGTTATAATTTCCACAGCATCAAACTCATAACCATTAAATTTCTATCCACAACTTAGGAGAATTAAACCACTTATTTTTTCCATGTCATAAAAAGCAATGCTGTCCTTTTATACAGATTGAATTTAGAATAAGTTCATAAATCTCAGAGAAGAAAAATTCAATCGAAACTACAGACGAGAATTATATAAAACCTTAGTCTTCTGTTTTAAGTTTTCCAACTTGAAGAGTTTAACATAACTAATGTAATTTTGGCACTATGATAAGTTTTCCTTTGGTGTTTTTATTTTTCATACTTCATCAGTTTGTAACATGTTTTATTCTTAAAGTGGATTTTCCATTTGAGCTCAGGTTTATAATTTGAGTCACTAAAAACTTCTGTGTTTTAGCTGTTAGTATAGTTGCTCCAAAATATTTAATTGCACATTCTAATTTTATATGATTCAGACTCAACAAAGAAACACCAGCTGCCTTTGATGTCATCATTTTGTTTATAGGAATAAAGGAAAAATTTGTATGTATGTGTACCAAACAAAATGGAAAGTTGAAACCAAATACAGGCTATCTTCTAAGAAATATTTTTAGAGTTTAATGTAGCACTCTGATTTAGCTCAGATTTTTTTTTAAGATTTTGAGAATTGATACAGACTATTTCGTACAAGGTAATGACTATTTGGAAATTAATCAAAACAAGAATGAAAATTATTAAAAGACAATTATCGGCTATGTCCCAATTGACCTAGGAAAAAAGGAAGATGATAAGGGGTCAGAATAGGTCAAAGGAAAGTCAAATGAGAATGTATAGCAGGTAAAAGTAAGATAAGCATAAATTTATAAATAATAACTTTTAAATTATTAATTCAAATATAGAAATCATAATCCACATATACTCATGATAATGGTAAAAAAATCTTAGCTATATGTCTTATTTTAATTTAAATTGAAAGAATATATAGTTAGAAAGTTTATATGTTTTTGATAGAAGTAATAATAAAGAAATACTTCTCTTTTGAGAAGCAGTTTCAAATCATCAGTGCAAAATTTGGATGAAGATATGATCAATGCCTGGGCATGGGCAGGGAACCAGATGTCTGAAGTTCTAGTTCACAATTGACTTTTCATCTTACATATTTATAATCTGAAACTTGTTTTAGTTAATTAATATTCTAAATTTTAAATGACTTTGGAGGATGATTTCTGCAAGGTTGGAGTAATAGTATAGGAAAGGGAATAACTTGGTTTCCATGCGAATGGCTGAGAGAAAAAAAAAAAAGTATTGGGCCAACATCACACTAGAGAACTTCAAAGAAAAGTAAAGGAATTCTGGGAGGACCAAGCACTAAGCAGAACTCAGAGAGAACACCAACGCTGAGCCCATGGCCCAAGGCAAGGCAGTTTCATACCACCAGCTACTGGCTGTTTGCATCCACATGCAGCTCTGTGATCAAAATAAAGCCTTCTCAATACTACATAGGAGTTTATCGGCTCAGCGCCTGTAGCTCAGGGGCTAAGTCGCCACCCACGAACACTGGAGCTGGCGGGTTTGAGGCTAACCCAGGCCTGCCAAATAACAATGACAACTATAAATAAAGAATAGCCAGGTGTTGTGGTGGGCGCCTGGAGTCCAAGCTACTTGGGAGGCTGAGGCAAGAGAATCGCCTAAGCACAAGAGTTGGAGGTTGCTGGGAGCTGTGAAGCCACAGCACTCTATCCAAGATGACATTGTGAGACTGTCTCAAAAGAAAAAAAAAAGAGTTTATAAACATTTTGAAACCTTTACAACACAGAGAATGTCTAGAGAAAATTCTTTAGTCCCGATGATGCCATGCATGCATTTTGCAGGACCCTTGCCCTATAAGCTCATAGATGCATGAACCCACCTTGCAATGTTTCTAACAACTATTTCTTAACAACTGCAAATAACTAGTGGACAGGAAAATAGAGTAGTGACTGAAAATGTCAAAACAACCTTGTCATACTTCATGGTGAAATAGAATGAAATCCATTACTGATGTTCAAAGTGCGAAACTGTTCTTTCCACTAATTTAGGGCATCCTTAGTGATCTGCAGCAGCATTTCTGTAAATACTTCAGTAAAGATGATCAAGTGTGCTGGTTAACGTGAGGTTAGCATTTCTGTGAAGTTATAAATAAATAAATTGGACTCATAATGAAATATAAAACCACTTCTATTTATTGCAAACCACTTCAAGATTTTCTCTGTTATGATAAATATAAAGAAATGCAAATAGTACAATTAAGACTTTTTAGAATAATTGTTTCATGTTTCCCTGTCAAAGTTATCATCTATCTACAAGTAATGCCTGTTAATATAGCTTACAAAATGTTTGAATTTCTACCTTTTATTCTTGGTTACCTGCAGAATCCTACCTTGTATAGTTAATGATGTGGTTTGATCAGAGTTAAATGCTGAGTCTCTTTGGATTTTTAAGGTCCAGATTGCACCGTCATCTGACAGACCCTGCCGAGTCAGGTGGCATCACTTGGAATCATTCTTTGATCTAACGACAAACACACAAAGAGAAAATTCTGCAAAAGTATTTACTGTTACATGTGTGGTGATAAAGTTGAGTGCATGTATTCATAAAAGATATAAAGAAACAAGAGAGGTTCTAAAAATTATGCCCTGTAAATGTGAAGTTGTCAAATTAGCTATTGGTGTTTCTCTTTCTGTAATAGTATTAAAGACTTGTCCATCCATGTGTAGTTCTGCCAAGTAAACATCATTTTCCTTAGCCTGAAGTTGTTAAATCTCTGTCATCTGGCATTTGTGTCAAATATTAATAGTCATGGCTAAAATGACAACAACAATAAAAAATAGATCAGTATCCTTGAACAGTACTAGCAATTCCAGTGATCAAAGATTGCTAAATCTCAATTTTAGATGACTAAGTCCCACGCTAGTCTTTCTGTAAATAGCAGAAATAAGAACCCACCCTGACAAACCCCTCTTTTCTCCCTCTTTTTCTTCATATGCAATCAATTATCAATTACAGAATGCCCAATTATAACTCTTCACTCCTTAATATTCATTAACTTCTTCTTTCTCTTCATCACCAATGTCATTGCTTTATTTGGGAGCCTAACCTTTCTTGCTTGAATTATAGAAAAGTCCCATAGTATGCTACTTGCCTAGAGCATCTCTCTATCTCTAAATACAGGATGGAGAAATTTGCTTGAATCTTAACCTCTGTCACTTTCAAATTCTCTTAGTAAACTTATATGTTAACTCAAAAGAATATTATAATAAACATTCTGACTATGTAGTAAGTTGCATTCAAAGCTGCACTATTGAATACAACCTCATGTGGTTGTTAACCCCTTGAAATTTAGCTTTTCCAAATTAAGATACATTTTAAGATTAAAGTATACACCAGATTTCAAAGACTTCTGAACTTGATAAACTTTCATATTGATCACATCTCAAAATAACCATTGCTGGATGCATTGAGCTAAATAAAATGTATTCTTAAAATTAATTTTATTTCTTTCTTTTAACTTTTTTTAGTATAACTACTAGGAAATTTAAAAGAACATACGTGGCTTACATTATACTTCTCTTGGATAGTGCCGGGCTAGGAAATGTCATTTAGGTTTTCTTTTATTCTTTCCCTAGAAATAGGTAACAAATCACATACATTTCTGTCAAAATGATGTAGGACCTAAAGTCTCCCTGTAAATTGATCCTCTTGACCTCACGATTAAGGAGCTTCACAATGTGGTACCACACCTGGAAACCTCCAGCACAAGATTTCAAGGAAACACAGGAAATTCCTGGAACAGCAAAACATCCTATTTGAAGACGTTCAGTCTTTCCTCTGTGTATGGGGGGCATCGTTGTGAATTAACTGTTGATATGCTTGAAATTGTTTGTTTGGCAACAAGCATTTGTGAAGAGAGAAGAGCCAGGTGCATTATTCAGGATGGATTAGACGATGTTTCGTGAGGTGACCTCTACATTTTACTGCCTTAGAAAAATTTAGTTCTTATTCCTTGAAAATTTCTGAGGCAAAATGGTTGGCTGTCCAAGCAGTAACTGATCTTGTGAATTAGTCATGTCAGCATGCGTCTCCAAGATCCCGCAGCAGGGGGAAGAAGAGGTGGAAGGTTATGTATAATTATATAATTATGTACGTATGTCTGTATTTTAATGCAGAGGTGATACATTCCACTTCCACTCACAGCTCTTGGGTCAGAACAAAGCCCTGTGTAGCTAGAAGAGGACTCGGAAATAGTCTCGAGCACATTGGCTAAACATTTCTATCACCAAGCTTTGCCAACCTCAAATTTGCTTCTACTAGAGTTAATTCAGACCACTAAACATACATTTCTGAGTCTTCCTGGCATCTTATGTTGGTCTGGCTCAAAATAAGAACTCAATACGTCCCCAACAGAGCGTTTATATCTAAAAGTTTCACTTTATGATTAGATTTCAGTACCCATAGAGCTGCAGCAGCACATCAGGAAATAGTAACTGCTACTACAACTGCAGAGACAATTTAACTGATACGAGACTAATCCCAAGTTCAGTTTTATATTTTTTGGGTTTTGGTTGCTTGGTTTCATTTATAATTTTCGGCTTTGCTTTTTGCTTTAGAGCTGAGGTTCATTGCTGGAATTAGAACAGCAGTTGGTGTCCATGTGCAATGACAGTGGTTTAAGGAATTTGTCTAAAAGTGTCTGCAGTTGTGTTGAGACACAAGTCTCTGTGTCAGACTCATTCCCTGTCGGATATTATGTTTTATTTTCAATCAATACCATACATTTTACAACAGTTCACAGCACGGATTCTGAAGATGATACTTTGTGTTGTGTCTTCTTTTTGTCACTTTCATCATGTAACTAGGTTTCCTTATCTCTAAAGATGTTTATTTTTACAGCACCTTGTTGACAATTAATTACAAAATCTATATATAGTTCAACTAGAAAATAAAATGTGTCAATAAACAAATACTGTCATTGTAATAATTTTTGTTATCATAATTATCAGCAGTTGCAGCAATCCCCAGGCTATGTTTTGTCTAAAAAGAAGCTATTTTCTGTCTAAAAGGAATTTAGACAGAATTCCAAGCATATATAAAATCCAGGATTTGGGATGGCTGTCAAAACTACTTTTATGGCCAAAAGAACTATTAAATTGGAAAGAAGACGCTATATGCCATTATCATTTATCTACAGCAATTTGGAATAAACTTATTGAAGTATTTGTTCTCTCTAATTTTAGGTTATACTGGGTATGACCTTTGGTTAAAAGCTATCAATAGTCCCTTTGGGCTAATAACTACCCAGCTAACCCCACCCTCAAGTCCAGCATAACATATAACTCTCCTAACTCCAAATAAACATACAACAAGGAAATAAAATTTCATTGAAAAAAGATAACATCATAAAACTTAAGATTTAGCAACTATTTACATAACTTATGGTTGAGGCATATAGTGACTATATATATAAATTGTGCTGGAAATGAGATCTTTGTACCACTCAGTACAGATTAAAATGTAATTATTTTGTAATTAAATCCCATACTAATTCCAGAAAGATTTTGTGAATCACAGTAAAAATAGAAAAGCTAAATATACTCATAAAATAAAGACTATAGATTAAATAAAAACTAAAATAAAGTCTATATATTACAAACTAAAATGTAATGTAAAATAAAGTTACGAAAACCTTTCAAAGCAGCAGTTTCCAATCTTCAGTTTTCAAGAGAATTCTTTTCTTTTTTTTTTAGCCCAAGGAAACACATTACAGCTCACCTCTGTAACAATGGGAAGCAGAGCTACTGGGATGGGGGCAGGTACAGAGCTACTGGGATGAGGCAGGTACAGAGTTACTGGGATGAGGCAGGTACAGAGTTACTGGGATGAGACAGGTACAGAGCTACTGGGTTGAGGCAGGCACAGAGCTACTGGGTTGAGGCAGGCACAGAGCTACTGGGATGGGGGCAGGCACAGAGCTACTGGGATGAGGCAGGTACAGAGCTACTGGGATGGGGGCAGGTACAGAGCTACTGGGATGAGACAGGCACAGAGCTACTGGGGTGGAGACAGGTACAGAGCTACTGGGATGAGGCAGGTACAGAGCTACTGGGATGAGACAGGTACAGAGCTACTGGGATGAGGCAGGTACAGAGCTACTGGGGTCGAGACAAGTACAGAGCTACTGGGATGAGGCAGGTACAGAGCTACTGGGATGAGACAGGCACAGAGCTACTGGGGTGGAGACAGGTACAGAGCTACTGGGATGAGGCAGGTACAGAGCTACTGGGATGAGACAGGCACAGAGCCACTGGGATGAGACAGGTACAGAGCTACTGGGATGAGGCAGGTACAGAGTTACTGGGATGGGGGCAGGTACAGAGCTACTGGGATGGGGGCAGGTACAGAGCTACTGGGATGAGACAGGCACAGAGTTACTGGGATGAGACAGGCACAGAGCTACTGGGATGGGGGCAGGTACAGAGCTACTGGGATGAGACAGGTACAGAGCTACTTGGATGAGACAGGCACAGAGCTACTGGGATGAGGCAGGCACAGAGCTACTGGGGTGGAGACAGGCACAGAGCTACTGAGATGAGACAGGCACAGAGCTACTGGGATGAGGCAGGTACAGAGCTACTGGGATGGGGGCAGGTACAGAGCTACGGGGAGGGGGC